>JAJHUR010091551.1:0-17008 GCA_027495735.1 Lutjanus campechanus
AGCCATTTTAAACATCTTTTCAGCAGCTGAGATGGTCATTAAGCTGCAGAAGCTTGCAAACACATTTTCCAGATACTTTGTGATCACCAATTCCAATTCCTGCACTCTCCGTCATCTGGTGTGAAACAGGTTGAATGACATCATCAGTCTGTTGTTTGATGATGATGATGATGTTGATGATGGCCTAACAGACAAGTTCAACAGACAAGCGAAAACATGTCACTAATACTCATATTCTACAAAAATGAACAGAACATTTTTAATAACTGAAAGCAGGAATTATAGCCAGCATAACTGATTTGATCACAATATTTGCATGAATCTACAATAGTTCATTTTCAGGACAGGACAAGGATTTAGGGTTCAGGACAACTGCTTGTATTTCCGGACTGTCCTGAATTTTTCAGGACGTCTGGTCAAAGTCATGTGACGTGTATGTCCAACAATCCCCACTGATCTCTTCCCTGCAACATCTGTGCAAAAAAACAGGTGCTTTTCTGCAACATTACTCAGTTAGAGTGACTTATTTTTAATGCCAGAGGAATTTTACCAATGAGAAAGCTAACATAGAAATGGGCTGAATCACTTTAAAATGACCTCTTTTATTAACACTAATATTTTTGTACATAAGCCAGAATTCATGTTTGACATAATGTTTTACTTAAAGTACACTGTAATGTAATTTTAAGCGATTCATCAATATTGGAGTGGTTTTCAGGCAGTCCTTTGTTACAGTTTATCATACATAGATATTATGTAAAGAGGAAAATAAGAACATGAAACGTTAAGTAATCATGTTATCTGGGGGAGTGTTGCCTGTGGCAGAAACACAGCTTCTTCCTATGGAGATAAGATCAGCTGCACTCTTGTTTTCTTCATCGGAGCAGGATGGATGCTTGAAACTCTTTTTGATAAGACACTGTAGAGACACACCTAATATGATGACTGCGAGATAAAGCGGCGTGTTTACAAAATCTTTCGCTTATACATATTCCACCAGACTCCTCAGAGGGAAAGAACTCAGCGGGCCGAACAGTGTTTGATGTGAGAGTGTTTTACAAAAGATTTAGTTTTTTTTATTCTCATTTGAGATTAACAGATTTTCAAAAGTGAATCCAATTTTGGGGTTAATTTTCCTGTTATCTGATCAACTGATAGCTTCCCACTCAGAAGTTATAAAACCTGGAGAAGGATTTACATCAGGGTAAATTGGAAATCAGCGCAGACCATTATGAATGTAATTGGTTGATTATATTGCTCATTATAAGTGATGAACACTAAGTGGCAATATTAATTTGACTCATGAATGCCACCTCAGTATAAACAACACCAAGAGACAATGAGGCAGTCACATCCGGGGAGCAGCCAGTGTTTCTGAGCGAGGAAACAAAACAGTGTTATCACAGTGTTAATGAAAAACCATCCTGAGCTGTTCTGTTTCACTCTAATAATACAAAAACCTGTGTCCTGGAAAAGTTTAGTCTAATATACACGCTTACAAATACCAGTTCCAAGAGGGTTCTGCCTCAAGGGCCCAGGTTCTACCAAGAAACATGCGCTTCTGAAGAAGAGACGGTTCATTGAGGGTTCTCTGTAAAACTCAGGGTTGCTTTAAGAACCCTTTTCACCCCAAGAACCTTTTTTGGAGGTATTTGGAGGTGGAGAGTTTTTGGAGGATTGTTGAAAACCTTGAATTCTTTCTTCAAGGGTTCTTTGTACCATTATATGAAAAGATTCTCAAGAGAACCCTTGAGGGTGTTCTGGATGAAACCCTTGGAATTTAAAAAAGTTCTCAATAGAACTTCATTGATAGGCTATATGTAAAACCCCTGAATATAGAAAGGTTATTGGTAGAACCTTCTTGGTGGGTTCTAGATAAAACCCTTGGAATATAAAAAGGTTCTCAATAGAACCTCATTGATGGGCTATATGTAAAACCCTTGAATATAGAAAGGTTCTTGGTAGAACCGTCTTGGTGGGTTCTAGATAAAACCCATGTAATATAAGAAGGTTCTCATTAGAACTCACTGGGTGGGTTCCGGTTAGCACCCTTAAAAGGTGGAAAGACTAGATAGAACTCTAGAGTTCTGGGTGGAACCATTATACCGTAGAAGAGTTCTCCTTTAGAACCTCTTAAAGGGGGTTCTGGGTTAAACCTTTCAACCCCCTAAGTGTGTTCTCGATAAACTCTCGGAATATAAAAAGGTTCTTAGTAGAACCTCCTGTGCTGGTTCTCATTAGCACCTTTTGTAGGTGGGATGGGTCTGGATAGAACCTCCATTGAGGGTTTTGGGTGGAACTATTATACCATACAAGAGTTCTCCTTTAGAACCTCTTAAAGCAGGTTCTGGGCAAAACTTTTCAAACTGCCAAGGGTGTTCTAGATAAACCCTTCTTAGTAGAACCTCCTGTGCAGGTTCTCATTGGTACCTTTAGAAGGTGGAATGGTTCTGGATAAGACCTGCACCTAGAATTCTGGGGGGAACCATGACACCATAGAAGGATTCTCTGTAGAACTTCTCATCTGGGGTTCTGGGTGGAACTTTTCACAGATGGTTCTGGGTATAATGTTTATGTTGTATTGTTGGTAAAAACTCTCTAAAGGAGTTTCATGTGGATCATTAATTAAAGGGTTCTACTAGGAGCCAAAGTGGGTTCTACTATGAGGACAAGCTGAAGAAACCTTTATAGTTCCAGTCAGCACTTGTTTTTCTGTGAGTGCAGAGTTCATTTCCTGCCTGTACTGATGTTCCGCAGCCTTCGGTTCTTCATCCAGAGATAATGAGGATGTTTCCGTGTTCACATGCAGACATGAGACGGTGACATGAACACCTGTGTAACATGCTGCAGCCCCACACAGCAACCCTGCAATAAATACCACCCTGCTGAAGCCTAAGGATTAATTTGTCAGCCCGTCACTGACACTGTCAACACAAACTGAACATTATAAGCCTCACAAAGGCTGTGTTTATTGCAGGGCTATTATAACGGATTGCATAATATTACGCAGGTGTTCGTGTGAGTATATTCGTCTCTCATCTAGAGTTTCTATGTGATTATTGGCTGAATTTGGTTTGGTTTCTGGTAAAAACAACAACAACTGTAATGCAATGTGCAGGTGTTTTAGTGATATTTTGGACTGAATTACAATAATGTTCAAAATTGCAGCTCATCAAGGAAAGACTGTACTTCTGACTTGTAAAAAGTCCCAATCACCAACAAATGTAATTAGTTCAATTAAGAGTAAAATTAAGAGTCTTCAAAAGTTTTCTTTGCAAATTAAATGAGCATATTCCTGCAGGGATAAATGTCAAGGACACTTTTTCATTGTCCTAAATACTCATCTATAACTCCCCTAGTTTCCTTTTTAAATCCTGGACATCTTGATCACGGATGCCGCGGTAGCAGGAAGAAACCAAAGGCGAAGGAGAACTGTGAGAAAATTGCTTGTTAATCATCAAGGTCATTGAAAAAACCAGGGTGCTACATCTTAACAGAAAAAAATGAAGGTAATTTTGCAATTCAAATCCTTTGTGCTACATTTTACAAAGAGAGTTACACTTAATACATGACTGCAATGACAGTGACTCCTCTATGAGTATAATGTGGCTTGTAAACCATTTTTATACCAAAATTAGCACGTGTACAGTTGTTTATAACAGCATTACAAATACATATTATAATATGCCATTGTTAAACCTTTACTAAGATTTGTTGTTGCTTTATTAAGCTTTCTACAGACTTTATTATGCATTTATTAGCAGTTAACTATGCACTAATTAACATTTTTCTTTGCATTTTCGGGGGCACCTGATCTAAAGTGTGAACAATGCTAATTAGGGTTAATTAATCCTTTATTATACACTCATTAACAGTTAATTGTTGTATGCATTTTGGTGCTACCTGATTTAAAGTGTGAGCAGTGCTTATTAAAGTTAATGTACTTGTTAACAGTCATGACTTTTAAAAAAATCATTAGTACTTTTATTGAAGATTTTAATAAATAAAATATGTTTATTTGGTGTTTTACAGTTGGTCAAGCCAAGACAGGCATGTCATCAGTTAAATACACAACCTAAAATGGAAGTAGAAGTTATCAACAGAGGCATCAAGCCGTAAGGTGTTAGTTTAAATCACTGCCGATCGGAGTTACTGTAATAAATGCCTGTGACTACTGCAGAATCATTTGACCCGGAAATGAGCGCAGATCGCACACTTTCACACTGGAGACAAAAGCCAGATGTCAGTGGGTGGTGGGTGCTGCTATTTGTGTTTGTGCTGTTTCCTGGGTGCCACCATCTTTAACACCTCTAACTTTCAAAATACCATCTCGTTGTCTGAGAGGGACAGCTTTATTTCCGTGAACCTCTGCAGCACTTGCTCACTGTCTGCTAGGTCTGTGCTTCCTCCCACTCTAAGGCAACATTTCATCTGCAGCACTGAGAGGCTTATACTCTCTGCCAGTTGTCTTCCCTTGAGTGGAGCAAGAAGGCAAAGGGCAAAGTAGTTTGCAATTGATCTTGTCCATGCAAACAATGCCTGTGTGAGAAGACGCTACACTCTGGGAGGACCGGTCCGTCTTCAGCAGTACATCCTCACCTCTCTCGGGCGGTTTACTTCTTTGGTAAAAGATCTTTAGCAGCTGCTCAGCCCTGAACACTTTTAATTTATCAATCTCATACCAGAAATAGTGGAGAGCAATCAAAAATCACAATTGATTCTTTATTCATCCAGTTGTAAAGCAAAACGATGAGTTTAAAAGTGCATTTTGCTAACTTATAATACACAAAATGACATTTCCTGTCCTAATTCAATGTTCTTCTTTTTTTTTTTTTTGAGACAGGATGTTGCTGCAAGATATAATGCATTGTGAGAACCAATGAGAGGAGACAGTCAGTTTGATTTAGTGATGGTTTCAATGACTGGAATTTATATTTTTCCCAACAATGTGGTCGCACAATGGGATTTTGACGAAAACAATACAAATTTTATCTTTGCCCATAAGCCAAAGTCAAACACAAACAACTCATCTTTCTTGGCATTATTTTAAAAAACTAAAAGCAGGGGGTGGTTACATGTTTTGTTTGTTCTCGTGCAGGACGATGCACACGATACGCATTCCTGCACGCTATTCCACTGATCTACAGGTGAAACACACCAACACACCTGCTTTGCAGTTGTTTTATGAGGAAACAAATGCTTCCAACATGTTCGATAGTCCTCGAGAATACACACAATGTCTTTTGGTAAACAATAAATGCAAATATAACCTTTGTCTGTTTGCAAGAAAACTCTACAGGGCACCATTAAGTCTCACTAGCACATTTACTGCATGTGCAAACTGAGCAAATGAAGAGAATTACATATTTATGCATAATCATACATCATGTTATCTACTATTGTCAACAAAGATGCTGATGGACTAAAAGACATTATTCAAACCCTTTTCAGACACAAGAATGTCTCCTGCATTTACTGACAAGATTAGTGCTGATGTAAAAATGGGTCAT
The DNA here is from genome assembly GCA_027495735.1 of Lutjanus campechanus. Lineage (NCBI taxonomy): Eukaryota > Metazoa > Chordata > Actinopteri > Lutjaniformes > Lutjanidae > Lutjanus > Lutjanus campechanus. The sequence goes on from JAJHUR010091551.1 coordinate 5,511, forward strand.
ATGTGAATGTAAAAGACCCCGTTGTTCTAAGTCTGTGATTCCCTTAACAGATGTTAAATGAATACTTTGAATCTGGGCGTCTCAGTGAGTCAGTTTTCAAACTGTCAGTCACGAAAGTCTTTCAAAGGCACGCTCACTGATTGTTCTTTAAAATCACAATCAGCAGAGCCTTTACCTTTTACATCTATAGCCAGCAACTGTCTCTTTTGTTTTGTTTTTTTTAATATGAAAACTTGCTGAGAAAGAATTCATTTATGTACTCTTGTCATATGATGAAAGCACATCAGGACGCTTCTCCAGATTGAATATTGTTGGACTTTCCTTCTGTACCGGAGAGAGAAAGTATAAAACATCCGGATCAGCATTACAAGTCAACAAGATAAAACGTTCCCTGTCGCTTATATGGGATTACTCTAAATCTAAGGGGACAAGTATAAGACAGATGAAATGAAGCATTTTTGACACAAATATGATCATTAAATTTTTACTGCAAGCCATTTAAAGTACAGTAAGCACTGCGATGCTATTAAATAAGCCCACTGTAATGTTTATATGGATTTTATACGTAATTTATAAAAGAATCATAATAGGATAAAATAAATAAGTCAAAAGGTAAGTAAATAAATGGCTAATAAATCATCAAAACATCATAACATCATAATTATGATTAATAAATAACTGAGGCAATTTTAAATTATAACATGCTACATGTTTGGCACTTGCTATCAGCAGTTGATAAAGAATACAGATTGAGTGTTTAGCCGGTACATGAAATCTAAACTTCTAGTTATTGTCTGAATTACTAAGAAAAGCATGAGTGATCATATTAAATATGACAGGAGCAGCAACAACAGCTTGTTTGTAATAAATAAACAAACATAAGCAGAGGTAGCCAACATGGCTGAACAGACAGAAACACCTACACAAACCTTCATCAACAAAAATTCTTCCTACAACTCGCCCACACCGTCTGACCGACAAGTGGTCGCTGACAGGTGATGTGCAAAAACACGACAACAATGACTTCTCAACCACAAACACGTCACCGAAAGGAAACATTAGAGAACAAGATGTATTTATTACTGTAATAAACCACAAAATGACCATGATGTGTCATCAGAGATTAAGAAAAACATGCTCAGCTGAAATACGCACTTCTCTGACAACAGCACTACAACAGCATGTTCTCCTTTGAAATTTCTATTCTGGCACATAACTTGTGCTAAAAACATGATTTTCACTTTAGGAGGTCTTAAATGGAGTCTGGCAGGTAGTCACTTAACTTTCACATCCAGAGTGTGTATTTTCAGAGCAGTGGGCTTTTCTTTTCAGGATAACAGGCTTAACTTTACATTGACAGACTGCTGAACTGACAGTGTAGGGCTCGTTGTCACCTGCTATTGTCAAATTACAATGTTGCACTCGTCTTGCACTCCTGCAGCGTTCCTCCATCCTGCCTGAGCTTCATCGAGTCTGGGGAGGAGGGGGTGATGGGAAATAACTTGCTTCAACCATATTAAATAGGATTTCAACCTATTTAAGATACTGTTTATGGCTCCAACTAACTACAGTATTTGGGCTGCAGTGCTAATTATTTGATGCACAATTGTTTTATAATGCTCCTTTAAGATGCCAAGAGATTTATGTTGCCATTGGAAGTGTCTACATCTCAGGAGCTGGGTAGACACAAATCCAAAGTATTAAATACATATTAATTGTCTTGGTGTTCTGTTTTAGCAAAAAAACAACCTATAACCATTTTATTCTAACAGGAACTGATACAATTCTTGGTCGATCGGATGTCAGTCAAGCTCCAACTTTGGAACGTCGCAGTCAGTTAAACTTCCCAAACAAACATCTGAATCATTTTCTCCTGAATGATGGTGATGTCTGTCCTATTTAACCACCATCCACAATCTAATTAAATTCCCTCCAGCTGTGAGAGTTTCCTTGGGTGCATTGCATTATGGGAGGAAAAGCAGCACTGTGTGGTTTGAGTAGACTTCATTTTGTCACAGCTTCTGGTGTGAACAAATTATGTTCTCGCTGCGTACTCAAAACCTGCTCTGGAACAGCTTCTTCCTTTCAGCTGTCACCTTGGTGAACTCTGCACATTGGTGATAGCCAACAGCCCCCCCACTCCCCCACCCCTGGAAACACCTCCCTCCACCCACCCACCCACACACACACACACACACCTTCCTCCAGTGACCAGAGTTGCCCTTGGACTGTCTGCCTCAGTGGCTGGTGGCTCCTACTTACTAGTTCTGTACACTGTCATTCTGTATATTAGGGAGGTAACAATATATCAAATATTGCAATATCATTATCATTAATATCATCAATATCATTATGATCATCATGTGTTGTTATTGCATGTACATATACTCTCTTCTTTGTTTTATTTTATGGAAGGAAAGCTTCTGACTTGTTTTTGTTTTGCAGTTACATATACATAATTTTAACATTCACTGCCAAAGGCAATTCATGCCTTCATGGCTTCTTTGTGTTTTTGCGGCTCCCATTAGCGGTCGTCACAGCGGATCATCTGGCAGACCGGGTCCGGTGTGGATCCGGATATTTGATTACACTTTTTACACCAGATGTCCTTCCTGATGCAACCCTGCCCCCCTTTATCTGGAAATTTGGGAATGCACGGGCTTGTGCCTCTCCAGTGGCCAGAAAACAAACACAGCGTCTTGCCCAAGGACGCTTCGACATGTGGGGATAGCGGGGATCGAACCGCTGACCCTGCAATCCACTCTAACACCTGAGCTACAGCTCAGGGTCACGCATGGCTTCTTTTATATTTTTATTTTACTTGAGAAGGAAAGCAGACGCATTTTAAGTTAAAAACATACTAATTTAATATCAACAAAAATGCTCAGATTTATTATTTAAACTGGCTACGAAGCAGTCTCAATTTATTACTGATGCTTCTATATGACCTTCATAAGTTAAAGAGACAATCCGTCAGCGATTTCTGACGACCAGCTATTTCAAATATAACAGCCTGTGTTTACATTTTCCCAGGCAAAGTTACAGTTGGTAGAACATTAGCCAGTTAAAAAGAAGCAAGAAATTTTTACTTAGATAACTTTTTTTTTTACATTATCTTTTGCACTTATTACCATGGAAACACTACCATTGTTGTCTAAAGAGAGCTCCAAAATCAACAAGACATTAAAGCTCCTTGTAGTAGCTTTAATAAAGACTTTTATTCAAGTTGTGATATTTCTTCTATGGATGGACTTGCTTCACTGTGCTTCAAAACACCGTCTGTTTGGTCCATTGACTTGATTGAAGGTCAGGTGGTTGCAGCAAGATAAACGAGTGAATGAATGAATGAAATTTAGTTCGTGTGTCAAAAAAAACTTTTTGTGGATCCACAGTATTCAAAAACAACTTAACTTCTCTTTACCAAAAATCAACACAAAAAACAACTTTTTCTTCAGAGCGAGCGAGTGATTGAAATACAAAATCTTCTCGGAGTCCTCATGTCAAACATCATGGCTCCACCCATTTTCATACTGCTTATCTTAGCATATTTATATGTATTGTTTATTCAACGCAAATTAAACTTCTGATTAGGTGCCAAATTACATTTCTTTGTCTCAGCACCTAAAGTTGAATCTAATCTAAAAAAAAATCTAATCTTTTAATAGGAGAAGTTTCAATCCCAACCACCAAGGGCGGCTAAAAATGTACAGCTGCTGATTACAATTTAATTTGCAGTAAATCCACTGGTATTATATGCAGAAAAAACTACAAGGACATAAAATGAGCTAACCAAACTATAAAGTAACAAAATATTCCCTCTCTAAAAGAACAGGTATAAACACTTCATGCAGTCAAAACAGTGTCAGACCTAAAGCCAAAAAATCAAGTGATGTCCAGCACTATGGGGAGGCTGTCAAACCAGAGGAGATCAGCTGTCAAGTCACCAAAGACTGGAACAATTTACAAAGACTGTTGCTCTCTTCCAACTTTCCTCACTGCAACCAGTAACCAGGCAACTCAAACTCCCCGTCGGCTGGGGAACAAGTTCCTGAACTCGATAATTTCAGTTTTGACACAAGTTTATCTTTGTTGTCTCTCCTCTTTGTCCTCAGCTCTGCTCTTAAAACCTTCCAGGAAAGCATCCAGGTGCTCATCAGGTACGCATTAAAAATTAAAAAAGGGTAATTACCTTATCTTAGCATCAACACTTTTCTTAATACCCAGGTGCAATAAATTCCTTTGCAGAAATTCAATTTTATTTGCTTGTTTTACATTTCAAGCAGTGGCCTACAATTGTTTCTCTCCTCTATTCAATCGTTCAGGAGGAAATAATGAACACCTCACATGAAATTCTGCTCGGCACCGACGCTCTCATTTATGAAATATGGATTCTGTTCCTAATCCAGCAATCATAAACTAGTGCTGCTGTGTTGCTGAATCTCACAGCTTAATCATCAAGGCCTGATGTTGAATATATCTGAACAATCCACTTTGTTTTACAGCATCACAACCAAGTCAATTGGTTCCAAATCATAAAGTCCTTCGATGCCGGGAATGATATAGTCCCTTTGGCTTCCACTGATTGGATTTAGCAGTCCTTGACTCTACGTTTTATTGGTCGCTGGCACTGATCTACAGAGTGATCAATAGCTAGAAAAGGACTGACCTTGCTGAAATCGCCCACCTTGGGATCACACGAGTGCAGAGTGTGCTCCCCGGGTCAACGGTTAACAGGGGAGCATAAACCCGATGGCAAATTCATAGGAAACGGTTGGTTTAATGCATGAATAAACAGGCAGCCAAGCAGCGAGCCACAGGAAGGCGAATCCTGTATCATGCTATTATCCTTTTACAGTACACACACCGTGCTCTGCACAGGAACAAAATCATACCTAAAATAAATCCATATAACGATGGCTTTGATTCAAAGAAGTTTAACAAACCAATTACTATAGGAGGCATGTGAGGGCTCCTTTATGAGCAGTGAAATTTTAATCTTGATCTCACAAGGCCGTTCAAGCGAGGCAGTGATTTGAAACCATCTGTCTCCTGCAGTAAAGAATTATTTTCATTACAGAGAGAGCGCAGTCGGTTATTATTTTATAAAAGGAAATCTGTGTAAATAAAATGAGAACAAACGAGAGAAACAGTGTGAAGTTGCGCTGTGGAAGTGAAAAGCAGTTCTTTGGGGGTGTTATATTAAGAGTTTAGTCGGAGCAAAACTTGACTTACTGGTTATCTTAAAGGGACAGTTCAACCCAAAAACAAAAATAGGTATTTTTCCTTTTACCTGCATCCATCTACTGTAGATAGTTTTGGTGTGAGTTGCAGATTTTTGCAGATATCGGCCGTACAAATGTCTGCCTTCTCTTGAATATAATTGAACTAGATGACACCAAAGGCTGATACAGTATCTCCACAACTCTGCAACTCACACCAATACAATCTAGATAAATAAATAGCACTACAGGTGAGAGGAAAAATATGTATTTTTGATTTTGGGGTGATCTGTCCCTTTAATGTTCATCTTTTGCACATGGAGAGCAGCTTGAGATAAAATAACTCTACAACTGTTTATCTAAAAGGAAACAAATCTGTTAGAAGAGAGCATTGATAATAGATGAGTGTAGTTGAGCACAAACATTTACCATTCATAAATAATTGACAGAAAAGTTAAATAAATAAGTAAGTAAGTTGTAAAAAAATAAATCATTGAAGAGTTAAAGTTGATAGTGTAGGTAGCAGCCAAATGCTCACCAGCAAAAAAAACATGTTTGGACGGACGGAGGACAGACAACTTTTTCTCCACAGTGCTCAGTGCTGGAGGAAGCTCTGCCTCCACACATGATCATTCTGCCATAAGGGGAAAACCGCTCTGCCATGTTGGTGTTTCTCTAAACCAATCACAATCATCTTGGGTGGCGCTTCGCTCAGGATGCAGTGATGGTGCCCCTGCAAAATGGCATCGGGGGGGGGGGGACTTGTTTTGGTGGAACATCTGCATGTAGGCAGTGTTAATTTTGACAAGAATTTTTATTTTAATTTTAGTCTCAGTTGCTTACTCAAAATTGTTCTTTGTTAAAGTCACATTTTATCCCTTTGTTGTTTTTTTGTTGTTGTTTGGTTTAATGTTTCAGTCCTAATTTTCCCAGTAAGCTTCATGATAGTGAAATGGATTTTGCTGCAGGATAGCCTATTTCTTCCAGCTGGAAAAATTCAAATGAAGTAAGAAAACCTTGAGCTATGCGTTTACTCATCATGGCTGAGAATGTGTTTCTGTTACTGTTTCTTTCGTATCATATAAGAATGGATGCATAACAGGTTGATTCCGCCACACACAGCAAGTCTACACACGGTTTTGATCCGTCCTCCACATGTGTGCAGCCCCCACCAGCAGCATTTCAGAAGCAGAACGTTTTGCCTGACTGATCATGTTTACTTGATCAGATTTTGTTGATTTGGTCCTCTTACCTTGCTCTTTGTGCTTCTGCCATGGATAAGCAGATTATGTAGTTAAATAGTTTCTTTTCTGTCTGTCTTTATGATTGCAAGTCTCCGCAGTCTTTTATTTTGAAAATTGACTGGATTCTCGCTACTTTTTCTGCGTCTGACATCCTGCCTGCTCGATCTGCTCTGTCCAGATTGACGCGGCATCTGTCAGAAATAGGCTCGGCACGTATTTGACATGGAGCAGAGCGGAGAGCTGCTTCTGGGACGCTCTGAGGTGCTTCTGGTGGAATCACAAGCATTGTGTAGAATAACAGTGATCAGCCCTGGCTGCTGCGGCACGGCCATAACACGTTGCAGCCATACCCGGTGGAATTTAGCCGTAACACTAATAATGTTTATTATCTGACAAAATTGACTTTTTCTTCTGCTAAATTCACTGTAATGTTTCAATTAGTTTGAACTCCAATTTCATACATTACCAATAAAAATGTGTACACTGTGTTGTTAAGGCAAACAAATATCTGTTGGGAAACATCAGGTTTTAGCTAAAATAGCTCAGTTTAATTCAACAATATGTTAAAGAAGCACAGCAAAGTGCCCTGAATCCACAAAAAACTTAACTAACTTTATACTACCATTACATCTAGTACAAAAAGGGAGTTAACATAAATTTCCTCAGATTTTTAATCCACAAGGTGCTCTGTCTTAATTGGGAGCGATACAGCTGTCTTACTTTCGGTTTGAGTATGAAAGAAAAATGTCCACAGACAGGTCATCTCTCCTCTTTCTTTTCTTTCCATTTGAAAGGCCACTGGGGAAGATGAGGCACTCATTTTTTAAGCTGGCTAGATTTATTAGTGCTTTGAGAAGGCTGATTACTGTGATCTGATTAGGCAGTCCACCCAAACAGAGACAAGTACTTTTTCTCAACTTCACTCATCAGGACATAAAGAACAGAGATTTCATTGTTATTTTTGTTGTATATATATACATATATATATATATATATGTATATGTATATGTAGTTTTGTTTACATCATTATCACAATAAAAGTATGTCAACAAATACTGTCAAAATTAACACTGCATGTGGGGCGGCAGCCCTGGCATTAAAATGGCTAAATTCCCCCAAAAGAAAAAGGCAATAGCTGCTAGCTTGTTTACATACTGTATGTACACCAGGGTAATTTTTAGTGTGTAAGTTGTCAGCTCGGATGCTGTTTCACATACCGACAGGGATGTGGATGGGGGCAGGCTCATACCCAGAGTCTGCATCCGGTGAGTCAGGCTACTGCTGAAGTTAATCCTGTAATGTTCTGCCAGAGGCTGTATTAAAGGTTACTTAAATAAAATTATATAAAAATCTTTGCTAAAATCTTTAAATGCTGTCTGTAATGCCAGGATGAGATGGGAGGTGCACAGTCCACAAGGTAAGTTTGTGCTGTGCCAGTAAGCTAGCTCTCAGGATGTATTAGATGCAATAGTCATTAGGATTCATCCTCTGGAGAGCACGAATATCTGTGCCAAGTTTCAAAGCAATCCTTCACATAATTGTTGAGAGAAAATCCATCAGACAATCTGATGGATTTACCAAAACAACCTCAGCATCCTAAACAACAGCGCTGGTGTGTGTCTAAAAATAAAGCAGCTCTTTGTGAAGCAGATATGAACCCAATAAAGCTTTTTCACTCAAGATACAAATATAGATAATATGATATTTATTCGATCAGTAATGTTTCTGTTTTTTTTCTGCCAACAACAGTGCTTTAATATAAACCTACAACTCTTGCGAGCCATTTCATCTTCCTCTCATATTACCTTCATTTGGTTTCCGTCTTAGCCGACACAAAAAACCTGCAGGTTTTGCTGCCTTGCATTATGCAAATTAGCTTAAACCAATCATAATGTTTCCTACGACATAAACACACACGCAAGGTGCTGGTTTGTCTCATGGAAATTACCTGCACCTTTACAATGTGAGGGTTATGACTTTGTTTACTTGAAGAGGTTGTGAGGCTATCGTCAGCTATAATAGCCTCCCCTTTGCTTGCAGCTAGTGTAGACATTCAGCTAATATGCCAGCGATTCTAAGGAGACCACAGGTGAAAAAGGCAAATCCAGTTTGCCATGGCAGCGTGAGTGGTAATAACCTTTTTGCAGAGCCATCAGAAAGCTTATGGGACACACAGATTCTCCTCTGGATCAACCTTATTCCAGACCTGGACAGGTGCCTGGATGTGCACTACGCTATAAACATAACAGTTTTTTGTCGGGCAAGCAAGGCCAGACTCTGAAATTTTTGGCAACCATTTTGTGATGAGTCATCTCCGCCATAGGCCTTCGGTATAGAGGTATAAAAAATCTTAAGCACCTCACAAGTAAGGGCGTTTGAGTAAAAATTCCTTGATAAACTCTGAGGTGCTCATAAAATGTTACACCATGTGGGTTTTAAAACAGCTTCTAAAGAGGAAATTCTGCCTTTCACACTCTATTACAGCACAGAAGAGCAGAGTCTCACACATGGCAGCGTTTTATAAAACATGAAGATTATTGTGGGTTTTTAAGGTATGGAAGAGATATAAGCAGATAATAATAATACAAAGAAAAAGACGGAGAGTGGGGAAGATCTCTGCCCAAAGTATTTAGCATCACACCATCAATATGAAACCATCAAGGCAGCTATGACATGAAAGAAGAATGATCTAAACCGCGTGTCAAACACATCATCATGTGTAGTGAACGACTTTAAAGGACGCTTCCAATGTGATTCAAGTTCATGCACATCCCCTTCATTGCTATTCAGAATTACTGTTGATTGTTTTCCAAGTGATTTGACCACATTATGATCTGTTTGCTATTCATCCCCCTGTTTTTCAGTACATGAAGCATGTAATCTGAAAAGAAACCTACTTAAATATTACAAGAATCTCAAAAGAATAGGAAATTAATTCCTGCTATAGAGTGAAATCAATCTTAAATTGTTATTTCATTTCTATCCACTATTTCTTGGCATAAGCATCTATATATGATGATAAAACATTAAATATTTGCACTAAGGAAAATCTTTTTTTCACCCTGATGCATAACTTTGCAAAGTATTGATTTTCTCTAATTGGAGTAAATTTTCTATTCTTATTTGCAGGAAATGTTTGCTGCAATGGCTGGAAATTGAATACAGGCTCCAACATTTTTAGGCATCAAACGTGCAACTATTTATCACAATGTACAGCTGGATATTGCACCGTGATGCAACTGTGCGTGGAAATTTTGCAGGTGGATTGTTTTCAGAGATGTGAACTAATTTTTTATGTGAAGTTACTTATTTCTGAATGAGTCAATGAAGCCGGGACGGTAAAACTGTAATGTTGCTTAATTGGTCCCAAGTGCAGAAATTCTAACTTCACCAACTTGAAAAAATTGACCGACTCAATACAAAACAAGAAAATCAACTGCCAGAATTCTTACTGGCCGCTGATCTAACTGAATAACAAAATAACTTCTTAATGAAGTGGAAGTAACTGGTGTCGAGGGAGCTTGGTGTGTGGTTGGCAATTTCCAACAAGGTGTATATCGTGAGCTTGGCAGAGGAGGTAAATGTTTTGGCTGCTCAGGCAAAGCAAACTGTTGGCCATCAGTCTCCGTCAGTGGGATTCCTTCCCTGTCGGCACGGGACAGCTCCAGATTCAGCACCCTGGACAGCGGCTGTGGAAAAACTCCTCAGACTGTACGCTTGAGGATATCTTTAAAATGATAGACATGTAATGCAGACTATCTTAAGTTTCTACAATGCTTAGGCCTGCATCAAAACAGGCCACTATTGAAATTTTTCATAATTTTACGAGAAAGCTCAAAAGTGTGATAAAAATAAGAATGACTACACTATGAGCTATAATGTAGGTCAATTTTTTTCTTACAACTTTACAACAAGTTTGTATCAAATGAGCACTCTAAATTCAACACATTCACACTTTAACTGCAAAGCCAACAGGTGCATTCTTGTTCTGGCAGAAACTCTCATGGTAATATACTGGCAACTAGAAGTGCACAGCTTTTTTCTGCTGTCTTTGACCTTCTCTGTGTGGTTGTGACGGTTGAGTGCTGGTTCTTCTAGCTCAAAAATATTAAACTATTTGAAGAATGCATGGGACAGAAGAGGCTGAGTGAATCATATACAGTTTCTACACCAAAATTAGCACATGTATGCAGGTTTTTTTACACACTAAACCCACTAACTGACACTTCTTCCATTGCCAAGGGACAACTTTGCCTTTCTGTTGTTTCTTCTGATGTGGGCTGAGACTCAGCTCGTGTGTGTGTGCATAGAGAAAAGACTTTTTAAAAGTCTCCTAGCGTCTAACTGAATCTCTGTGGTTCGAAGTTTGGTTTCTCTCCTGCGTCGCTGTTTGTACTTTCAGGTATTTACTGTTTTACTTTTATTTTTACTTTACATTTACTGTTCAAATGTTCACCTTCACCTGTATAAGTGTCATTTTAAGTTACTGTTGATAAAAACTCAACATTTCCTTATTTTGCTGCTTCATAATACAGTAAAAGCTGTTGTTATTGTGAAAAATGTTTATTCACCATTTTATAGACACTCAACTAAAACTGAAACTAACTAACTGTGCTCAGATGATACAACAAGTCAAAACGAGTCGAGCCAAGCAGCATATTTATCTGAAAAATTTGTATGAAAAAGGAACAAAACGCCCCATTTACACCTGGGTTTTTTTGTCCAGTGTAAAAGGGGCTTCATTAAGTCATGTTTTGCATCAAGGATGACTGAGCAAAGAAGTTGTATCTGGGGCTGGAAATCCTACCGGAGCACAAAATCTGCAGCGTGAGGTTCAAATAGGTGAGCACAACAATGCACTTGTTCTACAGTCATTAGTCACTGATGGGCTGCAACCGACTCTCCAGACGAGAACATCAACAGTCACTGTGTTGCTTAGCAACATAGCATTGAACATGTGCACTGCAGTGTGCAGAAAAATGAACAAGCTCTGGAGTGTGTGTTTGACCTCTGGTGTTTACATTGCTTAGACATC
>JAJHUR010091553.1:0-14726 GCA_027495735.1 Lutjanus campechanus
GCTGGCTGGCAACTTTTTAAAAATACGCTGACAGGGAAAGAGTAAAGGCTTCTCAGATGCCATAACTAACCTGATGCGCCAGATTAGTCATACGAAACCACCCGAGAAGTTGTCCTTGGAAAATGCAGGCACTTCAAAAAAATACTTGGTAGGTGATTGGATGAACCATCTGTCTGTCACTGTTGTTCAGGGACTAATTTCAACCAATCAGATCAACAAACAACATAGTAAGAGAGCCTGTCAGCAGAAGACTGCTCTCTTCTTTCAATGATGAAAGACTCTCTGGTTTTGATTTAACTGATGCTTCAGCAGCACCTACGCTAACCTCTTCACACCCATAACTGGAGTAGTCCCTCATATGATGCTACGAACCACTTCGGCCACAAGCACATAACTTGAAGCCTGGCAAGATGGCTTCTCTCGTGATCATGTGATCTTGTGCATCCAGCAGCCTAATGAGGTAATGCCAAAAGACTAAACAGCAAGTTCGGAAAGTTATCACTGTGGTGATTATTTTATCTTTTTGTCATGCCAATCATCCTCTACCCTCTAGACTTTTTGACACAACTTCTGGCGGGAAGCGGGTTTGAAACGGAAAAGAGGAAAGTTGTAAGTATAGAAGAAACAACTATGTGAATGTCGAAGGACCCCCGTGGTCGTTCGCCCACATGCGGCTCAGAGAATGGGAGAAGAAGCATGTTTCAGCCTTAAGACAAACTGATGCATGAGTGCATTTGAAGCTTAACGGTGCACTTGGCGATGCTGCTCACATATCTTAACAAAACCACGTAACAGAAATCATTACAAGTGAAGGAATGAGCACAAAGTCAAAAACTTCGCTCACAACCCAGCTTCTATGTTGACGTTCCTCTGAAAGCTCCAACTATACGCATTTGGGAAGTTCTTCTGATTCTTGTGAACCTCCTCCAACATCTCTGATTCAGTCTGGGCCCTTGTCGAATATCATCCCACTCTCTTTTAAAAAATCTTAGCTGTGTGTGTGTGTGTCGACTTTGAAGTTTTCTGTGAAGGCAAAAATGTCCAAAACTAATCAAAACTTATGCCGTTTATTGACAGATTCCGAACACTGGTTATTTTTCCTGCCGGGGATGCCAGCCTCCAGAATGAAGTGTTATTACTTTCCATGTGTGCCATCTGATTGTATCTCCTGCCTCGTATGGAGAATCGTGGTGTCGCAGGTCTGTTGTGTCTCTGTGCGCTTTGCAGCCGAGCCGTGATTGTATTTACATTTCATTGCCCATTTTTGCATCAGTGACAGCAGTGGCAGGGGAGAATTTAGCTCATATTTTATTAAACCAATCTGCAGCTATCGCAGTTGACTCAGAAACTTGGCAGGTCGTGTGGAAATGGGTACTTTTTAATTCATTATTTACCACGTCCCAGTGACACACACACACACACAAGCACACACACACAGAGTGCTGCAGTGCTACACATGTAGATATGATTGGGATATTGTGTGTGTGCCTGCGTGATTCCTCTGAAATCTGGAGAGCTAAGCCAGAGGATGTGCCCAGGCATTGTGTCTGCGTGTGTGTGAGCATGCATGTGGGTGTATTTTTAATTTGGATCCCCTGGTCCACATTCAATCCATATTTTTCTTTTATTTGGTCACTAATGAGGCTCCTATCTCAGTTCAAAGAAAAGAAAATTCTTTCAAGTATCATTGCATCTTTGGGGCTTGTTTATCAGCATCATTATTAAGTCATTGGGAAAAGGAGATACAGTTTATGTTGCATCATTTATCGCATTACTCTTCAAATAAGATTATTTCGCTGCCGGACTTGCGGCGGACAGGTTGTGTCTCCGGCACCTCTGACTTCTCGGTCTGATTGAGTGTGAAATGACCTCTTTAGTTGTAATGTGGTAAAGTGAAACATAATATCTCTATAGCAGCCTAAGCTCAATGACTCATGCAGTATTAGCTTTGCTGCTTCCTCTCAGCATGCACAGGCACTTGTAGTTGTTTTCACATGCCCATTATGCATGCTTGTTGATGCCTCAAGACATGGTTATTTTTTTCCTCCTTCATTTTCAGCCGAGCCTTCGACTGATGTTGCGCTGAATTGCGTGAGCCAACTTTGACCCTTGATGTTTCTTTGAAGAGGCCTCTAAATAGGCTTGTTCTCCCCTCTTTCTTCCTCTGCAGGCCTCTGTGTTTTCTCTCCAGAGCTCCATAATGGCCAGCCTGGACCGGAGCCCATTTACCTGATGTGTCAGTGTGACACACAGGCGGCGGCCCGGGTTGCTTTCCATGTAAAGCTTTTCTCCCTTTTGTGTGTGCCAGCATTCTTGAATAGCACTGCAGCATTGCTGACAAAATAGTTACCTACCTCACCCCAGAATCCCTGCACACACACACACACACACACACACACACACACACACACACACACATGCACATGCACGCACACTTCCCTTTCTCTTTATGGATTCAAAGCCAGTCTTCTCTGGCTCCTTTGTTCCCCACTCCAGGCTGGGCTCAGATCCTCTCTGCTCTCTGTAAGCCCGCTCTGCTCTGTCATCAGGATTACAGGCTGTGCTGTAGCAGATTAATGACTGACAACTCTACACTCCTCTCAGCATTGCGAGGCACACACAGAGCTACTAGGAGGAAGCGTGTGCCTGGTTGTGAGGGAGAGAGGAACAACTGCGGGGGAGATAATGCATTGTGTTGGTCTGAGAACAATATGTTAGCTGTGCGATTGTGTGAGAAGTGGAATCGTGTGGTTGTGAAACTGTGAGGTGTGTGTGTGTGTGACAGGGTTTGTGTGTAAATGTGATAGTACGTGCAGCAAAAGCATTTCAACTTCCACACCTCAGTGCAGCCCCGCAGGACACAGAGTTAAGACGGTGAACATAGAGGCCTCACTCGAACAGGGCTAGGTTGATGTGTGTATTTTTTTGTGTCATCCTCCTGGATGCCCCTGTGGTAGATAAAACATGATAAAGTGCCCTCCCAGTGGAGAAAGCATGTTAAAGTATCTTCTAGGATGCCCTCCCAGTGGGGAAAACGTGGCAAAGTGCCCTCTAGAGTGCTCTTCTAGTTGAAGAAACATGGTAAAGTGCCCTGTAGGGCGACCCTCCAGTGGAGAAAGTCTTGTAAAGTGTCCTGTAAGATTTAATTCTGGTGGAAAATACATGATCAAGTGCCTTAGGGTGCCTTGCCAGTGAAAAAAATGTGGTAAAGTGTTCTCCAGGGTGCCCATGGTAAAATAGTCTCTAAAGGATGCCTTCCACTGGTGAAAATGTGATGTGTCCTAAGGTGCCCTTTTAGTGGAGAAAATGTGTATAAGTGCTGACTAGGTTCCACTTCCAGTGAAGAAAATATGTTGAAGTGCACTCTAAGAAGCCTTTCCACTGGAGAAAATGTGGTAAAATGCCCACAGGGTGCCCTTCCAGTGGAGAAAATGTGATGAACTGCCATCTAGGTTGACCTTCCAACATACTATAGGGCCCTCTAAGTTGCCCTTATAGTGGGGAAAAGATGATGAAGTGCCCTCCTGCGTGTCCTTGCAGTATGGAAAACATGGTAAAGTGCCCTCTACAGTGGAGAAAATGTAACAAAGTGCCCTCTCAGGTGCCTTTCCAGCAGGGAAAATGTGTCTTAGGGTACCCTGGCAGTGGACAAAACATGATGAAGCCCCCCGTAGGGTATCCTTCCTGTGGAAAAAACATGGTGCCCTCTTGAGTACCCTTCCAGTCAGGAAAACATGGGAAAGTGCCCTTCCAGTGGAGAAAATGTGTGAAGCGCTCTCTAGGTTGACCTTCCAGTGCACTAAAGTGCCCTTTAAGGTGCCCGTCTAGTGGACAAAACATGATGAAGTGCCACATAGGGTACCCTTCCAGTGGACAAAATGTGGTAAAGTGCCCTTAAAGGGCTCCTTCCAGTGGACAAAACATGACGACATGCTGTCTTCCAGCCTTCCATTGGAGAAAACATGGTAAAATGCCCTTTAGGGAGACCTTCCGGTTCTAGAAAACAAGGTGCCCTGCCAGTGAAGAAAACAGAATGCAGCACCTTTTGGGCTGCCCTACATCCTCGAAAATTAGTTGACCAGTCTGTGCCACTAAATAGTTCCCTTTGTGTTTTTACTACAAAGGTGCAGTAATTGTTGTTTCATAATGAAATAATTTTAATTCAGACCATGGACCGTTTCACCATAAATGCATCACAACTTTCGGCACATTGACGCCCCACCACATGCAGCTGGTGCCCTTTTGATTTTTTTTCGCCCCTGCCCCTCAGAAAGCCTGAGTCCTCCACTGTGTGCATATGCATGCATGTGTACTCATGTCTCAAGAGCACAGCAAGACAAAGCAGCATTACAAGTCCAGCACATGAGGGACTGTGTGGACTCCTGCCTGACACGGATGCATATTCCCTCCAACGACTCGTCCCAACAAAAACAAAACAGAATCTGTTTCTAACTGCTTTGTTTGAGGCAAAGTGGAAGCTGGCAGCAGTTGTACAAATCCAAACAAGCAGGCAAACAAACTGAGAGCTAACACTTTCCGAAGTTTGGAATAAATTAGGCCAGGATCTCATACCACCTCAGAGCCTCATAGAAGCAGCTTATGTGTGTCATGAATTACTAAGTAGTAATATTTGGGGCTTCTCACAGCCATCAAACAGCTGAGGCTTAATTTCCTGAGACTTGCCCTGGAGTGGCCACGAAAGTGGGCTGTCTGAGCCGCCATCTGAGGACTGAGAGGCGTCTGTTCCTTGTGTTGGGTTGTGATATCTTAGCAGTGTATTACTTGTTTTCCATTTTCCTCGAGATCCATGGTCATATCCTGATACCCTAAAAGTGACTGATGAAATGGCAAAGAATAATATCCAGTGGTGAAAGTAGTGCTGTGAAGTGCTTGGACTTTTATACTCCTACTCAACTCTCTTAAAGGGAATTACTGAACTTTTATTACTAGTTTTATTACCAGTAGTTTTTTTGTAATAATTGTGCCACAAATCACACACGTGATGTGATTTAAAAGATAATTTTTTCAAGACAAGAAAGTCAAATGATCTGTTAAAGGATCAGTCTGTGAAGATACATAATTAGAAAGCTAACACACCCAAAAGTTGTGTTAGCAATGTCATGCCTTTCTCTCTCCGCAAGCTAACGTTAGCCGCCAATGCTACGATGCCTGTGTGTTTGTAACACGATGTAGTCACATGTGGCTTTATGAAAAGACCAGGAGTCGCTGGATAAAACACTTCAGGTAAGATAACGTTACAAGAGACGGCGACATTGGTGATGGTGACGTACCTTGTCTGAGACAAGAGATTAATTCACACAAAACTGTATAGTGTTATGACAAACCTACGACAAATGATAGCTTTCTTATCTTTGACAATGACACACATGATGTAATTCATGGCACAATTCAACCAGGATCAAAAGATAATTTGTCTTTCACCATTGTTCACATTTTTTCCAAAATAAGGTCCCGTGGGGCACACCAGAAGGGAAGGGACTTCATCTCTCTCTCTAAGTGAGAGATTTCCTCTAAACTTCACAGATGGGGTCATTTAAATAACTGCTCAAGGCTCAAAAAGGTCAAATTATCCAATTCACCTGAGCTGGGAACCCTGGACTAAAAAAGTTATTATTTAAAACGACTCCACCTCGGCGAGCTACAACAATGAAATGCTCCTGCATCAGTACAGTCGAATAATGTGATATTAAAGTTTACATGTCAGTTACAGGGGCCACTGTCTTGTTATCACCAAATAAATTTGAATATTGTGATATGTTCGTCAAATAACGTGAACATATCTTGTTATAACGTTAAATTTTTCCGAGCTGAGTTTTTCAATACACACTTGAGCAAAACAAGCTGTAAACACACAATTATGATTTAATGTGGCAGACGTGTTAGCAAAAAAAAATAAATCGTTGTATCGAAGTGTTTGTTGCCACCTTAAGAATAAGTCCAATATTCACTCTCTCTTCTTTGTTTTGTCTCCAACAACTCCTCTGTTGCACTGTTTGCAGTTTGGTGCCAAGCAGGTGGTGTACAGTGGATTTTTAGAGCTTTTTCTCTGAAAACAGCTGCCTGCTGTGGCTATTAGAGTGATGAGAGTGAACCAATCAAAATAATGAGCTGAAACTCTCTATAAAGCTCCGTAAAGCCGAGGGGGAGCCGCGGATTCAGGTGATAATTCTCTGTAGGTTCATCACTACCAGCCACCCCTGTCACATCGCTCTCACATTGCCATTTGATACAGTGTTATTATAAAAATATCAATTATAAGTAAAGTATCTCAGCACCACTACGGTTTAAAACATGTTGGAACCGGAATGAAAACACACACGAGCAGCTGTGGTAAAATACTTTTATAGAGCAGTAATCCATATCTGAAATATAGCATCCAAGCAGAATAGCTCTGATATGTACAGAACTCAACTCACTCATTTTCTCACTTTATATATGCTTTTTTAAAATGTAAATATGTCATGTTAATGTGTTTAAGTATGTGTCTGTGTGTGTGCTGTATGTGCATGTAGACATGTGTAATAGTTTTTCATCAATTACAGTATATTAAAAGTTTTAAATACAGGTCATAATAATTCTTTTTAAATGTCTCTGGATATAAAAGCTGGTGTTCTGACCCTCATTAGTCCATTAATGAAGATGAATCCTCCCTCTCTCTGTCTCCTTCTTCCTTCGCCTATAATAAACTCTATTTATTTCATCTCTTAGAAATATTCTCTGTCCTCTCTGTTGTATTGCCTCTTGTACTTTGCCCCTTTGCCCCGTTCCTCCCGCTATATATTCTCTTTATATCTCCTAATTGCTTCCTAACTGTGAGTCATATTGTGGACTGAACTCTCGCTTTTATTTGACTTCAGCACTTTTACTTCCCTGCACCAGTATCAAACCTATAAGTGCTGAAGAGGCATTTTTAAGAGCAGTAACAACATGTGCGCCCCAGTCAAACCATTCTCATCAACTCCAGCAGCAACAGCTAAAATCATAACCTTTGCACCTCTTTCTCCTCCCACAGTTTTGTGTTTGCATTTTAATTCTCCAGTTCATTCCACGCTTGTTTTTTTTTTTTCTTTTTTTCTTGTAATCAAATCTCCATAGTGTATCATTTGTAGTTTTTCTAAG
Source organism: Lutjanus campechanus (assembly GCA_027495735.1). Taxonomy (NCBI): domain Eukaryota; kingdom Metazoa; phylum Chordata; class Actinopteri; order Lutjaniformes; family Lutjanidae; genus Lutjanus; species Lutjanus campechanus. The sequence goes on from JAJHUR010091553.1 coordinate 7,141, forward strand.
AAGGGTATGCAGTGCATTACAGTATCAAAACGTCTTTTTGCTCCGTCCTCCGGCGCTCAGAGGAACCAGAAACATTTCTTCCTGTTCTTCTTGGTGGTGGCAGGGGGTCGCACCGGTTGGGGGGAGTCCTGTTGGTGGGGCGCGGTGGGCTGCTGGGGAGTGGCGGGCTGTGGCGAGCCCTCGGGAGGGTCGCCCACCTTCCATGTGCGTACCACCTGCCCTTCCTGCAGACGGAAGTCGTGCTCTACACTACAAAAGACAAAGAGAGAGGAACAATGCAGGAAAATGTCAGTTATGTGTGTCTAAACCTGTATAACCACTAGGTGGCAGCAGAAACATATTGTGAACACAACATTAGCATATCATGTTCCGATACCATTTCTGTTTCTGTTACTGACTCTGATACCTTAATTTTGCGTTTTGGCTAATACCAAGTACCAATCTGATTCCAATGCATTAAAAAAAAAACGCCGGCTCTGATTCAGGGCTAACACATCACATGGTATCAGATCAGTGCATAGACTCGTGTACTTGCTGATGGCCGGTGCCGCTTTTTAGGAAGTATCACAGGCATTTCTGGATACTAGTATTGATATCAGAACAACCCTACTTTTAAGAGGACATAGTTAACTTGTTAGCGAACAGTTGCTTATTTACACATCGAGCAGTTGCACATTATTATTCATGTGGAGTCATTTCTGTGTGGAAGGGTCAAACTTTCCAAAAGTACAAGAACGTTGGGGATGGGCCTGCAGCGCTGAACATTTCTAGTTGCGTCATAGTTTGCACGCCATCTTCCCACCATGAAGGCCAATTTCAACCTAAATGGATGAGACATTAATGCATAGACTGGACCGTAGAAAAAAGGTGAAGTTCAGTTTACTTTGCACAGAAACAACTGGTAGAAATGTCCTTCAGATGGCTGCTTTTACTTTTTAGTACATTTCAGAGTCCGTACTTTTTAAGTTTCACTTGAGTAAAGAAGTTGAATGAGCACTTTTGCTTTATTTTTTTACACAACTATCTGTATTTCCACTTGAGTGAAGAATTTGTGTACGTCTGCCATTTCTGTAACTGTGTCTGTCTGCCGTTTGGTGCAGCCCAAGTACTGTTCAGTGAGTTTTTAGAGCTTTTTTGCTGAAAACAGCTGCCCGCTGAGGCCATAAACAACACCATGAGAGCGGTGAGAGCGAACCAAATGGTGAAGTTGCAGCCGGACAACTAAAAACTGAGCCGAAACTCACAATAAAGCTCTGTAAGGCCGAGGGGACCTGCAGCTTGAGGTGATAATTCTCTGTAGGTTCCTCACTGCAGGCACATTCTTATTATATAAAAAAAATCCATTATCACCACTTTAAACATTGCAGAAATAAAGACGAATAACAGCGTGCACAGCGCTAGACACAAGAAAGAGCTAGTGTGAAAAGCCTTGCAGAGAAGCAGTGAAGACTCCCGCAACTGCCACTTCCTGGTAGACAATAATGAAGCTGTTGACAAAGTGAATCAAGGGCTAAAACGCTGAGTATCACAGAAACGTTGCGGCACCAGGAGGGATCCCAGGACTGCAGTTGACACACACACCAAACGGAAAGTCAGCAAGGTGCATTGTCAGTCACATGACAGCGTAGCTCAGGGGCTTCGCTGCCGAAATGAGATGTGAACTCTGATGCACCTCTGCAGCGGCTATAGGTAAAGGTAAGCAATAATAAATGAATGCATCTGCAATAAAGGAATAAGGACAATATTTGCTTTGCTGAATTACTTTTGTCAGCAGTTACATGTTGGGTAAAGCTTTCCCCCCGTGAACTGATTCTTTCCCCCCCTCTTTTCTATTTTTTTTAAATTCATTTTACTTTGCTGCTATTCTTGCTTATTATGCAGTGGCCTAGTTAGCTGGTGTTTCTCATCATCGCAGCACAGATGCTGGAAATAAAGAGGACTCCCTCGGTTGAGGATACGAGGAGAGGAGTGCTGCAGAGGAAGCAAGGAGGACTGAGCTCAGCAGCAGCAGCAGCAGTGGCAGCAGCAGCAGGGCCTGCTGGAGTTTTCAGGCAAGAACAATGAGGACTCTCACATTCATTTCCATCTGGCTTCATAACTCCCACTCCCTCAGTCACTCAACCACTTCACTCTGGATGCCCACTAGTATTCTAATGCGCACACACACACACACACAAAAAAAAAAACAAGTGAAACATCAAACTCCAGACAGGAGCACAGTGCAGGCAACAGTACGGACAGAGTAAACAGTAAAACAGCGAGTGGGTACAAAGAGCAGTGGAGAGGATTTCTTCCCTCCGCAATATTTACAGCAGGTAGGGAAAAAAAACAAGCCACTTCAACTAAACCTCTTTGTGGCAGCTGGGACCACTTCACAGCATGAAACAAACCTCCAAAGCTGCGTAAAATGAGCCGCTAGTCACGAGCAAAGTAAGTGATGGAGTCTGCTGTTCTACACTCTGAGATGTAAAGGTGCTAACTAGAACCATAAAGGGTTCCTCAGCTTGTCCCCATAAGGGAGCGCTTTTAGGTTTCTGGTAAAATCTTTTATAATGCTGCTGCTTGGAGCCCAACAGAAAGGGTTATACCACGAACCATCTTTGACAGGTTCCAACCAGAACCCGCTATGAGAGGTTCTACAGAGAACCTTTCTATGGTGCAGTGGCTCTACCCAGATCCCTCTCTCTTTTCCACCTTCTAAGGGTGCCAACAAGAACCTACCCAGCAGGGTCTACCGAGAAAGGGCTTCATCTAGAACCCACACAGGAGGTTCTACCAAAAACCCATTCTATATTCCAAAGGTTTCATTGTGAACTCAAGAAGGGCTTACTAAAACAAAAAACCCAGCTAGAACCCAGCCAGGGTTTTCCATCAAGAACCTTTTCATATTCCAAGGGTTTTACCCAAGTAGGGGTTCTAACAAAAACCCCAGCTAGAACCCAGCCAGGGTTTCCCACCAAGAACCCTGCTATATTCCAAGTGTTTTATCTCAAACCCACGGAGGAGGTTCTACTGAGAACACTTTTATATTATGGTACAAATAACTCTTGATAAAAGAGGTTCCACTAAAAACCATTTTATATTCCTAGCGTTTCATCGAGAACACATCCAGTGGGTTCTACCAAAAAACATTTTTATATTTCAAGGGTTTCACCTAGAACCAAGCCACGGTTTTCCACCAAATAACCTTTTCATATTCCAAGGGTTTTTATCAGGAACCCGCCCAGGGGGTTCTACTAAAAACCCTTTTAATTCTAAAGTTTTCAATTAGAACCAACCCAGGGATTCTACGAGAACCTTTTTATATTCCAAGCGTTTTATCAAGAACACATCCAGGGTGTTTTACTGAGAACCCTTTTATATTCCAAGGGCTTAATCTAGAACCCACTCAGGGGGTCCTCCCAAGAACCTTTTTATAGCCCACACAGGGGGTTCTACTGAGAACGCTTTTTATATTATGGTACAAATAACTCTTGATGAAAGAGTTCTTCAAGGATTTCAACAATCCTTGAAGAAAAGGGTTGGATGAAAGGGTTCTTAGTCTTACAAAGAACCTTTTTTTTTTTCAAAAAGAAGCAAATGGTTGTGGGCAGAACTCCAGCTGTTCAGGAGGAACCCTTTTGGAACCCTTATTTCAAAGAGTGCACTGCACTGAAATGAATAAAGTAAATAAAGCACTCAATTCCCGCATCTTCACAGCCTCCCTATTTGTGCCACCATACAGCTCAGCTCCCTATAGAGTTCCCCGGTGGCTCTCACCATGAGTCCGCTGTGTTCCCTCTTTGTGAAAATGAATAGCCCCGGTCCACAGCCCTGCGTGATGAAGGCACATTGGCGCTGTAGGGAGCTGTCCACCCTCAACCTTAATTATCTGCACACTGAGCCCACAAACTGTGGCAGGCAGGAAGCTGTGAACCTAACACACTTCTTTCCACTGCTCCTCTCCTGCCCTCACCGCTCTGCTTTTTTTTTTTGGTTAAAGGCTGCATCCCCACCTCAGGTCCTGCCTGCGGGCAAACAGGGTGTTTTACAGATGATGCAGGCCATAATATCCATTTCAGGGAGAGAACTGGGCTAGTGTGTTGTCCTGAACTTAGCGGGGGCAGTCACAAGCTCATTCTAACACTACTGCAACTAAAACGGAAAGAAACTTGTTTTTTCTTTTGTGTATACCTTGTGTTCTGTAATAAAAATTGGATGGCCTTGAAAAACAAAGAACCAGTTTATTGAGTCTATATTTAGAATATTTTCACTGCTTTACTTTGCTGTCAGACAGCTTTTTCTGACAACAAACTACCATCATGTAGGCTAAATATCACTCTCTCCAAACCAACCAAACTCCATAGGCAAAATCAGTCATTTTAACTCATAGAACACAGCACCTGCTGGTCTATTCCTGCCTCAAGCGGTTTATTCGTTGGTGTTATTGTGTTACTTCGGTGAACCTGAACTGTCATTTTAGAACACCAAAGTCACACAATAACTCAAACAAACTAACAGATCAAGGCAGAAGTAGGCCAGCTTCTCCCATGTTCTGCAAGATAAAATTACTGATTTTGTCTATGGAGTTTGGTTGGTTTGCAGCGAACGATATTTGATGTATATAACAATGTTTTTCTCTCAGAAAAGGCTCTCTAATGGCAAAGTAAAATGGTGAAAATATTCTAAATATAGTGCCTTTAAACTTTAAAGGCATAGTTAGGATTGTTTTAAGTGTCCCCCAGTCAAAAATGTGTTTTCCTTATTGTTACTTCACTTGGATGTTTGACCTTCACTGTGCAGAATGATGGATGAGCCTAGTTTGACACGAGAAGGCTGTTTACGCATTAATCTGCTGGAGGTGTGTGTGATGGTATGAAAGTCAATCACGGTCCGATATGCAACTTAGAATCCGCAAGAGCTGTCTGACATATATTGAAGAGGAGATGACAGCACACTAAGCTCCAGTGATTTTGTTATCGACACTTGACCACACCAGGTCTTTCTCAAGGCAACTTCGATACAAGTGTCAGATACACATCACGCAGCTGGTGGTTATCCACAATCAGTGATATCGTCAAGAAGTTTCAAGGTTATACCTGAATCCATCATAATCATTATAACAATCACTGGGCCCAATCCCAGTGCCCCCCCTACAGCTGGTAAGTGCCTGAGAGCGAGAGACTGCAAGGCCCAAAATGGTATTTATAGGAATAGGACGGCACTTTGTGACATACCACAGTACCTTGATGACACCAAAACATATTATGTACAAGTGACACTTCCAAAGTCCAGTCCAATAATCGTTGAGAAAGCTTGGCACTCAGAGGAACCTCGGTTAGCATTCTCCTTTCCTGTTTCCTTTACTTGGATATGCTGTGTGCTAGACTGAAAAGGAAACCAAATTTTGAAGGTGGTTAAAAGATGTTGCTGGTGGACCGGTAAAAGTAACATATATAGTCACATTTTAAGTTAGCTAGTGGCAGCAAAAAGCTAGCTAACTGGCTAGCTAATCTACATCAAGCATTTGCTAACATTGGATGGCTGACGTTTGCAAAATCTACCTTAATTGTTAGCTAGCCAATTACATCAGATAGTGAATATTAGCAAAATGCAAGCAAACTAACAAGCTAATCCACATCAATTACTAGTTAGCTAATGTTTTGCTACCATTAGCTAACTTAATTTGAAATTTTGTCTAGCACATATCAGATATCTCAGGAAAGGTTTCCTGTACTTAAATGCTATGTACTAGGCTCATCTATGCTGAAAAGAAAACTAAATTTTGAAGATGGTTAAAAGATGCTGGTGGACCTGTAAAAGTGAAATATAGTCACATCTTAAGTCAGCTAAGGCTAGAAAAATGCTAGCTAACCCACATTATTTTTTATCAAGCTAGTTAGCTAGTGTTTTGCTAACATTAAAACTAGACAATTAATGGGCCAATGTACAGTAATTGTTATCTAGCTAGTTAGCGAGTGCTGTGATAACATCAGCTAAGATATTACTATATGTGGCTTTTACAGGAAAGGGGGAAATTGACTGAGGTTTTGCCAGGTTCTCTTGCCTTAAATAGTGGCTAATAGTGAAGTGGTAAATGGGGAAAAAAATCAATTTACTAATTTTTCATCATAGTCTACACTTCTTTTTTTCTTGTAGTTGCACTTTCCATGTTTGTTTACCATGTTTTTTAAAACACTTCTAGTCTACCCTTCGTAACCCCATCTTTAAGGTCATAACACTGTGAACTGTGGGTAATTCACTCAGGCATAGTCGGCAGAAATGCGGACTTATGGAAAGTGTACATAAGGGGCTCAAAACGTCTGCGAGAGAGCCTTCGTGGACTTGACGATTTGACAGCGGGACAGCCCTAAACCCTCGCTGACTTAGTGGGAGTGCGCCTCGAAGTCATTGAGTCAGTGAGTGTGGACATTGGGATTGGGCCAATCACATTAGCAAAAGTTAGGAGATTAAATCAAACTTTTTAATCCATATTTCTATTTTTTGACACCAAGAGACCATTAAGACTATAACTTTTAGAGTATTTTCAAAAAATGTTCCGATGTCTCAATGATGCAGCTCAAAGACAAACACATGGGCCTGTTTTCAATTTAGCCTTTACAAAAGCTTTATCGTTAAAGAGCAAAGATAAACAACTGGATATCTATATCCACGATGAACTCAGGTGTGCCCTTGGAGCTGATCGATGATGCTACTGATTATAGATTACCACCATGTGTGGGATGTATATAGTCGCTAGTGGCGAGTACAATCGAAAACCACAAACCACCGGAGGTCCTTCAGTCAGGGGAGAAGGAGAGCAGGTGTAATTTTAGGCTGTTTCACAAGGTAAGTGAACTTTTTTGTGGAAGAACCACATCAGACACACACGATCAAAATAGGTCCCTGGCATTTGCAACAGACAGGTGCCATGACAAAAAGTGATCGCCGTCCCCTTTAAAGATATTTAAGGACCGGATTGGTTACAATCTAGGGCATGGAGCATTTATTTTATATATAATAATAATCATAAAGCATGTTAATTACTGGTCTAGTTTCCAAATACAGACCTAAACAAGGATATTAGACATACCAAACACATATAAACATCAGACACAATGCTTTATTGTTGGCTATAATCATGTAATAAAAGCAGCTGTAAGTTTTTGTCATGACCTCTGATTCAGTTTCTTTTTAGCTAACATTAAATTCCAATACCTGCACAATTTCCACAAAGTTTCCACCCTCACTTGACCTTCCCTGTCACTACATTTAAAGGTGCAAATGAGCCATTCTCAAATGTTTTGGGCCGCATGCATGATCAAAATAATCAAAGACAAGAAGAGGTCACTTGGTAGAGTGCAGATCTCTGCCAGGCAAGGTAACTACGCAAATTTCCCCCATGTTTAACTAATAAATTAATATCTTATTATATCTCTTAATATCTTTATTATATGTATTTACATGAAAGTAGCCTCCAGCACTGCTAGTATCCTATTTGACATTTGTGCCAAATTTGATTAAATGTCCTCAAGGGGTTCTTGAGATATCGTCTTCACAAGAATGGGATGACCTGAATGCCTCTGGCCATGGCTCTAAATGGTTTG
>JAJHUR010091555.1:0-10820 GCA_027495735.1 Lutjanus campechanus
CTTTTAAGAGTGTCCCTTTAAGAAAAGAGTGAAGCCTGGCTAAATAATTCAAAGCCACAACTTGTATCAGCATGCAATTTATCAAATATTGATAATCAATGGAGATTTTAGAGCACATTTCTAAAGCAGATTATATAAAGCAACTAAAAGGAGCACAGGCTTGTGAATTTTTATGTAAGTGGAATTTGCCCTTGAACAAAATTTCTAAAAATGGCCCCGGGGCTGGCAGGTTTGTGTAAGAGACATTTACAGTACGAGGCTCCTCACATAAACCACGGATGGCCTTTGTCCCCCGTCTCACCCGTCTCGCTTGTGTAATATGAATCTCGTGTTTTAAAGACAGATAGATTCCTGCTCTTTTACCGGCTGACGATTGTGTGAAATCAGAGGAGTATAAAGTAGGAATGTCACTGTTGGGTTTACTGACGTGGCTCAACAAGTTTTATTCTAAATCATGTTTGAAAAATCTGCAGCACTTTGACATGTGACATCACAAACCTGTTACATAAAAGCGGCGTCTCTGTGGGTTTAACACTTGTTACTGTGGACTGAAGTGAATAGTTAACTGCAATACAGGAGTAATAAACAAGTAACAGGATAATTAAAGGGACAGTTCACCTACAGTAAAACAACACTAGACTGATTTTTACGTTAGAGCTTCGACGTGTTCAAGATCAGTGTTGAAGTTAAAGGTCAAAGTTATAATAAAGATGACGTGTCCTCACAAACAGAATGTCAAGTCAAGATAAAGTCAGACTGACATGATCAGTCAGTTAATGGATTAGTTAACTGATAATATAATAATTGTTTAAGTCAGTTTCAAGCAAAGAGCAAATTCACCAACGCTGCCAATGTTTCTTACATCAGAAGATCTGCTGCTTTTCTGCAGTGATAGAAAGAAACAAAGTACATTTACTCAAGTACTTGTAGTTTACATGCTGCTGTTTTGCAAAATGAATATTTTTACTTTGTACTTTTTACTAAAAGTACATGTTGGTGGTGTTTTATGCACTTTTTAGAGAGTATACATTTGCAGTGGGGTATGGACATGTATACTTTGATACGTTTTCTGTGATATTAAGCAGAATATCTTAAGGATTTGGACTAATTATGAGAGGTAATTAATTGCGCTTAAAAATGAATTAATTTGCAAAGTTAACTGACAAATAATTGGCACATTCATTAATAATAAAACAAATCACTATGCGAGTATTACAACCATATATATGAATGAAAGATGTTTGTTTTGGTGTTTTTTTTTATGGGAGGAGAAATGACATGCTTATATGAAAGAACACAAGGCTTCTTCTTATTTAAAACAAGCTTTAACCTATGCACATACATCCCTCTTATTTCCAGCTAAATATTGTTTTTTCAAATCGTACCTCTGTCATAATTCACACAACATTCACAGTGACACAGTCAGCCTGTAAAAAAAAAAAAAAGTGTTAAGGGTTTACAGTCAGGGCAACATCTATTCAACAACACTGGAATCTTTTACTTTAAATTCAATTTGATTTAAACTCTTATAAAGCATGCGGCCTGCGTTGCGTTGCACCATGGAAAAATTAGAGAAGTTATTTTCTTTTTTGATGAGCATTGAAGGCATGCAGAACTTCAGCAGTGAGGCCTATAACGAGCATTTCATTCTGCATAAGAGCAGCTATGGAACAACAAGAGCTTCAGACGAGCCATAAAAACGTGGGATTTACAGCATATATTTGGCAGGAAAACGCCATTACCACTTTGACCCCCTTGGATAAGAAAAAGCAGAACAGCTTCCACCCCTAACCTCAACTCCAGTAAAACATGCAGACTGAGCAGGCTGTGTACAACCAGCACACAGGGTAAGTATATAAGTTATGGATGTGTCGAATGAGAGAAGAAGGTTTTTACTGGTATAGTGTGTAAAAACAGTGTTTGGACTTTCCAAGAGGAGCTTTGACTTAAATATGAATTTTCTTACTATTGCATGTACCCTGTGTTCCCCGAATAAATCACACAGAGGCTGGCGAAATGTGTTTTGTGAGAGAGAGAGCCAGTGAACGGTTTTGCTGCAGGACAAGTAAATGAGTGATGTGTTCAAGAGCAGACATTATCTTGACACTTTAAAGTTTAGAGGGGCTATAAAAAAAAAATGCTGCAGAACTTTTTGAAAATGAAGAGACATAACAGCAAAATTTAGAGTGCACTTTAAAACTTCACTTCTACTTTTAAGCCCTGGTTCTTCCTGCTTTCACTCGCATTAACTGTCCTTTGTGTGTCACATATACAAATGCACTTTAAAAAACTAAATGCTTTATAAACTCATCCATGCGTATAAACTTTAATTAGTGCACTATTATTTGTGCACTTTACTTCTGAGCTGGGTTGTTTAATGGACACATCCATGTGTTGCATTTGCTTTTGTTTCTTTTTCCTTTTATCCTGCGGTTTATCTTGTGCTGTTTGTTTTTTTTATTGTCCTATATGCTGTCTGTGTGATTTATGTGGTGTTGTTTTGTTTTTTTTATGGGCTCTTGCAAACAATTTCCAATGTAAAATCTACTCCAAATGGCAAATAAACTGACTCTCTGACTCTCAGTCTTTGTTTTCATGAGGATTATACCTGCTAAATGAATGAAAGGATCAGTGGTAGAAGAAGTACTCAGATGTAATGTAATCTAATGACTGACCATAATGACTTTATATGTATTATTTCTATGGCATGGTGTTGCCGAGGTAACATACCATTGTTGGCACTCACACAATACATCCTCAATTATGGTGCACTGCCTTAAAAAAGATGCAGGACCATTAGTGTAGTGTAGCAGTGTTTTAATTTGTCACTGAATCCCTTTTTTGCAGCCACATGGTTCAGCTCCATCATCTCTCGCCATAAAAATGACATATATAATATATAACATAGTAACAATGTTGCCTTGAAGTAAGACTGTACCATCATGAATTGCCACCATGACATTTTTGGTTTTGTGTATTTAGGTTCATGTACTGTTCAACAAATACAAGGTACGGCAGAGTTTCACAAACTTTTTTCCCGGAGACCCACTTTTTAAAAATGACAAACCATCGCAATCTGATTCACAACAGGCCTTATCAATATATCTTGAGAAGACTAAATTTGTGCATAAATCAATGTTCCTGATCATTTTGCTGCCATTTCCATGTCACATTTCATATAAATACTTAATAAATGAGAAATAAATGCATTAAGGTTTAGTTCACAGGCCATCGCAGTTTTTTTTATTTGTATTTGGGTGAATTTTTTTAAGTTTTGATTATTTATTTTCTTTTTTCCTCTCACCAGTAAAACAATATACACCAAAAATCTCCTGTGACCCACCACGACAGTCTCCAGGAATGACTGATAAGATGTCAAATGCATTGATGAATTTTCTTTTTTGTTTTTTTGTTTTTTTTTTTAACTCAGCAGCAGTGAGTCAAAGTTGGCAGCAACACAACAACATACTGTATGTCAGACGAGACACTCAGCAGGAAACTGTCTTGTTTTGAGCAGGATTACAATTGTTTGGTTTGATGGATTGTTAAAAGTAAAGTTTGCTAAAATTAAAAAAAAGCCTTACAGGCTTTTCCACAACGGTACAATGTTGTCTGAAGGTAACATTCAGGACAAACAAACCTAAGAAAAGAGTTAATTTTTAATGTTTTACCATTTTTAAATGCATACATTTTAAACTGGTGAAGTGAATGAATATTTAACATTACTATTGTAATAAATAATAATAAACTCTCTTTTTTAAAACCCAACCATTACGGTCTGGTGTTGCTTTAAGATAAAGCACCCTAAATTTTCCCCTAAAAAGTGATTTTTTTAAAAATGTCTTCAAATAATATTTACTTGATCTATTTTATGACAAAAACATTACATTTCTCTTTTACCAACTGGCACCACAATGCGTACTGTAGAGGATTAAGATATGAGGAAACACACAGGACCACAGGATTGTACCGTTTATTTATTTATCACACACTCATACAACATAAAGAAACATAAAGACACCATCTTTCAAACATTTGTAACATTCTAGTACAGAAACTCTAACCAAACATACTCTGATCTTAAATTACTCTGCTAAAAAAAAAAAAAGAAAACTAAAGTCTTCCAAGATAAATGTGACAGTTGTGGAAAACATCACCTTTAACGCAAAAGTCAAAAAAAGAAAAAGAAAAAAGTTGGAAATAAAATAAATAACTAATATGGACACAAGCAAGACAGTGGTTTGATCCAAAACAGTTCAAGTCATTAAAATATTTCGGTAGCTCTTTATTTAACAAAAAAAAAAAACATTTGTCCTCCCTCCTTTTGTTTGTTGGTTATTAAAACATGAAGTGACCTGATTGTGAGTCTGCTGTGTGTCTTGAAGGTTTCAGAGAAATGTATGTTATTAGAGGACCATCAGAAAAATGAACATACAAACACGCTGCACTGCTAAAAATTTCACAGATGCATTATAGGTACAGTTTGTCACTGTTATATACCTTTTTATATCCCATCCCACATATTATGTACCTCAGTAACATCTGGACCACATTGTTCACATACTTTACTTTTATTTGATTTATGTTCATGAAGGGAGCTAAATATGAAGTCCCATCAAAATAACAGAAAAGGATTACAGAAGGTTCCTTAAATACCAGAATTTCTTTGGGAGAAGCAGTCCTACCTTTTATTTTATTAGGAAAACCAAACTGTATTAAAGAACAGTTGAAACAAATTGTTGATTAATTGACTGGTCTGCTAATTTTGATAATCAGTTCATCATTTGATTCATTTAAACAATTATTCAGTCGATCCAGCAGCTCAAATGTAAATATTCTCTTTCTTTCTTAAATTTTCTTTGATATTAAACATAATATCTCATCATCTCGTGTGTCAACTTGGGATCTGGAAACGTGACAAGACATTTTATGGACAAATAATCAGAATAATCTAAAATGAAAATACTTGTTCACTGCAGCTCTAAATTAGAGTAATATTACATGGATTATATCAAATTAAGATACTAAAAACAATGACACTTCATAGTAACCATCATTAATAAGTGGTAAATTGATGACTGAAGTAATTAAACTTTAGTTTATAATTATTTCACTGATAAACAATCAAATTATAACTATGTTTATCAATTATTAGCAATGAAATAATTATTATCAGTTATTTTATCATGTAGTACAAAGTAATTAGTTTATAAATTATATATTGTGTATTTGCTGGGATCACAATTACAATCTGATCAAAGTAAACTGTTTATTGTTGCACACATTATAACATTTTATATGCTATAATAAGTATTTCTTATTACCAAATGATTTGTGAACCTTTAAAAAAAGAGAGAAATGGTTCAGATATTTGCAACGCTTTGTTAATGGTAAAACATACTTTTTCTCTTGTACCTGTAGAGCTATTTATCCATCTAGATTGTTTTGGTGTGAATTGGAGAGTTTTGGAAATATCGGCTGTGGCGATGTCTGCAGAAAGAAAATAGTTCCTGCATGGAGCTGCTCACAACGAGATCTGTCGATTATCTTGAGTAAACAGGTCATGATTTCTGCTGCAGAGTTTATTAAATGTATGTTTTGTGCCGTTTAGTTCCGTTATACTGGAGAGGAAGCAGAAAAATCTATGGCCGATATCTCCAAAACCCTGCAACTCACATCAAAACAGTACAGATGGATAAACAGCACTAAAATATATATTTTTGATATTGGGGTGAACTGTCATATAAACAGTATTTCAATGCTTAACAGTAAAAAAAAATATTAGCTAAAGTTAAATTAACTATCAATGTATCATTTATTAATGATGGTTTAAGTGTTACCCTATGAAACTGAAGTCTCACCTGCTGTATCAGTCCCTTTCTAATTGCACAGTACCTCATAAATGAATTTAAACTATATTTCATTGTCAAGTACGAGTGATCATTCAGTGACACTGTATTCCAGTCAACCCAGCTCTCAGAAGGCAACAGATTTGTTTTTACGAGGTCTGAAAGACTGGAAAACGCGAAGGTCAGAATAAAAACAGTCTGATGACACTGCAGGTGGAAACGTGACGAGTGGTGACGAGTCCTCAGAAATAATTCCAACGTCCAATTTTAACAAGGAATTCGAACGTGACCTTACATCTAAATAAAGCAGAGTTTAAACACTCTTTTGTTGTAGAAATAAATAGTCTAAGACGACTGATCCTGACATTTCTAAATCTAAATCTTCATTTAAAAAAAAAAACATGAAAAAATAATCTGCTAGTACCTTGTTGTGTAAAAATGTAAAAACCCAGACATGCAACCCGACGCACTCCACATGGATGCAGACTAACTTGTCATGAAGCCTCCCTGTGGTCCAACAGTCTTTGTTGTTCTTGCTTCTTGCGCAGTTCACAGTAGTGTGGGGCCCTTGGTGGTGTAGTTCATCGCGGGGAAGTGCCTGCTGTCGACGTCCCAGTGGCCGACGGGCTGGTGCGAGGCGGGCGGGAGGCTGGGGTTCCAGTGGTTCATGTAGCTGGCCATGAGCAGAGTCAGCTCCAGTATCTGGGACGAGGGCAGAAACGGGTCAGATCGGAGCAGGATTGATGGCTTTAACATGATGATATGATTGTGTTTCATTTGATTTCGGGGAGCTGGAGGCCCGCAGCGCCTCACAGAAGACATGAAAACCTGGGAAACCCAACTGATCGGCAACCAAGACTGAAGTTACCCTCATTAAGCTGCACCCACAGTAGTAATACGACTCTGTGTTAAAGCTCCATCGAGATTCTGCACATAAAATAAGAGAATCAAGCTGTTTTCTCCATCAGCTCTCATGTAAAAACAGGTGAATATAAATCAGGGCGAAATGTTCCCTCCCTTATCTTCACGGCTCCTGTATAACACTTCAACACTCAATCCATCTACCCACATTTCCGTCACACCTCAGTTGCTGCTGGTGGTTTGGATCTGTGGTTTCCAGCTTTATTTTAATAAGACATAAACAAACCGCCCTATCAGATGAACTCAAATACCCTTTTATCAACAACACCTGTCATGTTCCACATTTGACTATGAATTTATTTTAAACTGGGCGGCTTTTGACACTATTAACTATGCAAGAGTGGATATTATTATATTATTTCTATACAAACAATCTTAGGTTAGATGATGGCAGAAACAAGACATTTTAACCATTTATCTACTACATCATTACTGATGTATTCAACTATTTATCGATTACTTTTAGCAAACTATTTTATTCTTTTCTTTTAGTGAACTATTTTAACTATTTATCCATTAATTTTGGCTATTTCAACTACAGTGTTCATCCATTACAGCTAACTGTTTAAACATTTATCCAATACTTTTAGTTTAATATTTTATCTGTTATTTTTAGCTAACTTTTTTAAACTAGTTTTTTAAATTAGTGATCTATTTCAACATTTTACTTTTACTAACTAGTTTATTTGTTTCGTTTAGCTCACTATTTTTCCATTACTTCCGCTATTTTATCTGTTACGTTTAGCTAACTATTTAAGCTATTCATCCATTACTTTAGCTAACTATTTTAGCGATTTATTCATTTTAGCTGTCTAGTTTACCATTTATCCAGTACGTTTAGCTAATTACTTTAGCTGTTACTTTTTGAGCTTACTATTTTTTCTGTTACTTTTGAAATTACGGCCTTGCTAACTATTTACAATTTATTCATTATGTTTAGCTAACTATTTCAACTCTAGTATTTATCCATTACAGCTATGTATTTCACCATTTATTTAATACTTTTAGCTGAATATTTTATGTGTTACTTTTAGCTGCACTAAGTATTCAAACTGCACATTCACATGCACATTTATTGAACTGTTCAGCTAGCCTTTTCTGCCTATTGCCATACTTAATTTTCATGAACTTCAGGTTACAGCTGACTCAATATGTCCATATATGTTTTCTATAATTGAATATTAATTTCACATTTCTCAAATTAGATTAACTTCTCCACAATATTTCCATGTTCCCCCAGTAACTGCAAAACTACATTAGCCCCCGTGCAGTGCATGAAGACACTGAAAGACTCATGTGTTCAGTCAACTGAACATATGAGGTTGCAGCTATTGAACTCCTGAGAAGTTAACGACACTCACACAGACAACTGGTGAAAAAAAATAGTGTGATGCAGACTCGCAGCAGAGAGAGAGAGAGAGCCAGAGAGAGAGAGAGAGCCAGAGAGAGAGAGAGAATATGGACAGAAGTGTTGACGTGATATAAAAACGTTCTTTTGATAATGAAGCCTGAAGTGTTATGAACTGCACTGCAGACTGGAGTCTCTGTTACAGTGAAAAAGAGAAGATTTGTCTCGTCTCCTTCTTCATCTTCTTACAGTTCTCATGCACTGATTCTGCGTTGTTGACCGTGAGTTACTGCAGCTGTTTTGACAAACACTAGGCCGTGTTAGTGTTCTAGCATAGTGTGAACGAGTTCATTTTTGGGACTGGGAACTCAACATTCAAAATTGTGAACTATGAATGTGAAAGAGTTCATTTAGTCTCTGTTGAGCTGCTATAGATCTTGTGATGCGTGAACTTGCACAACACATCTCCTGGGTTAGGAATCCTGCTTTAGACCATCTAACAAAACGACAAGTAAAGGAGAATCTCGAAAAATCAATCAGATTGAACATTTTGTGAGGATACACTCATAACACTCACCTTTGGTTTAGCCATTGCAAAGACCAGCTTCTCCACGCTCTTCTTCCCGACTCCAGGCTCCCTCTGCTGGCTCGTGACCACCATAAAATCGTCACGGCAACCACCAAAGGTAATCACAGACTGGTAGGAGTACGTGACCAGTGTGTGCTGAAAAATGAAAGCAGTGCTGTTGTGAAATATAAACAGGGAGCATGATCCGATTTTATTGCTGATCCCAAAATAGAGCCTGACATTCATTTGGGTTTCTGCTTTTTTGAGGGGCAAATTGAGTGTGAAGAAGCAGGACATAATTTCCAGCAACTTCTTGTGATTTTCACTTTGTTTTTCTCGCCGACTTTCTGAAAGTGCACGAGCAACGCTTCCCAAACAGACCAAGAATGAAATGGATTAACACGGGCTGCTGAAAATTACAGAGCTCGAGCTAACATCATTTACATGTTGGAACTGCTGCCTGTCAGGGTCAACAATGTCAAATCAAAGGCCGGCTATTTTATTTTCCTGTGGATCTCTGCGGTTTTAAACACCACAGAATGAAGATCATTCCAGACCAGTGGGCCGACAAAGCTCTGTGTCTGCGGCCCAGCCAGCTGAGCACTGCAGTCGGAGAAGGAATCTCACTTTTTGAAGTATGAACTGAAGCAAATGTAAAAAGAACAGATTTTCTAAAATTTTAAATGTTATGTAATTCTCTCTTTTTCCATGTTTTATGTAACAACAAAGGACAGAAACAGTGTTAATGGAGGTATTTACTCTGCACAGTTCGAATCTCACCATTGTGTAGTCCAGCACACATAATCCATCTTCATTGACTGCCAGCCACACCTGGCTCTGCTCAACAGGAGAGGGCGGGACAGGCTGTGGACAGGGAAAACAAAGACAGGTTGTGTTACAGATGTAATGCATCTAGGTAAACATTACAGTGTCCTCTTTGCGTCTTCTTCTGGGTCTCAAACTGGTCCAACCTGTGCTTGAAAGTTCGACTTCAAAGCAATGACTGGCATAAGGTCATACAGTCCACATCTACACGAGTAAGACAAGGTCTTTGATGTTCAAAACTGATAAACTATTTTGTAAATATACACACATTCTGAATTTGATGCCTGCAGCAAGGGCAACAAAAGACTGGGGACAGTTGTGTAATGCTCAAAAACCCTTGTTTGAGATATTCAAAAGGTAAACAGGTTAATTGGTAATAAGTAGGGGTGTAACGATACACAAAAATCTCGGTTCGATACGTACCTCGGTTTTGAGGTCACGGTTCGGTTCATTTTCGATACAGTATGGGAACAAAAAGCAAAACCTAAATTTTCTTGTTGTTCATTTGGGTGTACCTCATACCGGGGCTCAATCACCTTGAGCATGTGTTTAAAACCTGGATTTTCAACAACTGAATATGGTCTTAGATCCGCTGCTATAAAAACTCCAATGGCTCTTGTTATAGCTTTGGCCCACTCAGGTGGTGCCGTTTTAGGTGAGTTAGCATGTTTGTCGTGTTGCCGGAGACATACCTGATCTCAGCTGATCAGTGTCGGAACACCGCCCTCGTTTTATCCACCTGTCTTTCTCCGTTGCAATATTTAACCAGGAAGCCGAAGTGTTCCCAAGCAGGAGACTTTAGCGACAGGGGAGGGTCTTCAAGCTCCGGTTTACTGCTAGCAGTAGACATCATGCGCACGGGCTGCAGGTGTAGCTGCACGTGTAGCTGCACATGTTAGCGGCGGAACGTAAACACACGCAACTTCTGGCCCGTGAGCCAAAAAAAAAAAAAAATTCCAGCCCGTGAACTCACCCGTGCACAGCCCTGTACCGAACCGAACGTCGCGTACCGAAACGGTTCAATACAAATACATGTATTGTTACACCCCTAGTAATAAGTGACAGGAAGTTCAAGTTGAAGTTACTCCATTAATTCTGAAAGGTACAAACAGGTTTTGGAGCAACAAATGATGCCATCCAGACGACATCTTGTTCAGAGATGTCCTTGGCACTCTCTTCAGCAAGACGATGCCAAAACATGTTCTGCACAAGTTACAACAGCATAACTTAATAGTAAAAGAGTTCAGGTAGTAGACTGGGCAGACCTGTCTACTACCTGGAGGCATGTTTTATCAAGTTAACAGCCTAC
>JAJHUR010091555.1:15563-34735 GCA_027495735.1 Lutjanus campechanus
GCAAGAGAATATTGCAAAACACATTAAATAAATCTGTGTGACGACATTAGGTTCTGATGTTGATGTACGTCTTTGTTTGTTTGTTGTACCTGAGCTGTTCTGAGCTGCAGTCCTGTTTGTAGCGTTTGGGGTAGAAACGCTCTAAGGCCTGCAGGAGAATCAGCTGAGATTTAGGCTGAGGAGAGCTGCTGGGAGACGAGGCAGCCGGTCGCTCCAAATCACCGTGTTCAACCTGGAAAAAGAAAAATGAAAGCAGAGAGAAGGTTAGATTGGATTTTATTTTTTCAGACCTAGGTGGATTTTTCTGAAGTTTTGCTTCCAACATGAACAAATCTGACTAATCAGACTGCATGTTGTTGACAACGTTAAATTCAAAACACTCAACATGGCGGATCACTTGTTTCACACGTTTCACCAAACTCTGTTTTATGCATTAAAGGGAGAAAAACTACAGAGACAACAATTTCAAAGACTACTTGTGGAGAGGAAGAGGAAATGAGTGTGTATGTCAGCAGTCAACAGAAAACCTCTTTGTTTAAACTTAGAACCAGGCGACCCGGTCCTGTCAGAGTATGAATGAACCACATGCACACTGTGCACAGCTGGAACGGTTTACAAATCATATAATACACATCTTACCAACAGACAGCTGCTGTTCCAGGTCAATCGGCTCTTCGAAACTACTCCTCCGCTTTTACAAACTTGGTGTCATCCTGAAATACGTCCTGAAGCAGCTGTGTCACATTTTCAGCTCCTGAATCGAGCACTGAAACTCACCAAGTTCTCTTCTCTTTCTCTATTTGGGGTGAACCCAGGAATGTCATTTATTCTTCTTTTTATTCAGTATAAGGAGCACCTGGTTATTTTCTCTTGGTGTTGATGTTGATGATCTATTTTGTTGCAATGCAATTTATTTTATATTCTTAATCATTTATTTAAGTCATCCCATGCTTGATGTGAATAATCAGGCAATCCTAAAGTATTCAGATTAGATACATTTTTACACTACAAAAATTTCCATGTAGTTTGTTTTCAGTAACATTTCAAAGTAATCTGACCCATCGCTGATCTTTACTGACCTGTGCCATGAGGGCAGCCACCTCAAGAGCCAGCTCTTTGTTCACAGGGAAGTGGCCTTGTTGAACTTCATCATTCACCTGGTATGCCAGCAGGAGGCGCTCTCGCTCCGTCTCTCCTTTCACCTGAGATCTGAAACACAACCTGTATGTGCACAAATGAAGAAAAGGTTGTGATTAAACTCGTTTTCCTGGGACAGGCTGAGAATTATGCACACTTCACTTCAGGTCTAAGATGCAGGAAATCTAAACCCCACACTTAAAAAAATTCCTGTGAAAAGTGAGAATAGCAGAACAAATACCACATCAGCGTCTTTTATTCTGTAGTACACGCTTGGTTTTAAAAGGCTTTTTCTTTGGACAACTGGTTCCCAACCTGAAGGTCCTGACCCAACTAGGGATCAAGTTGAAAGGGGTGTTAACTTTTTAAAAATATATATACAGTGGGCCTAAATCTCAGCATTTTATTCATTTTCACCAAACAGCCTCGTCCTGCATTAGAAAAGTAATCAGTTTAAACAACCAAGGAGCTAATAGAACAATGGCCAAATGTCAGGGAGAAAACACTGAATTTGTCAAAAAAAATTTAAAAAAAGCCCATTTGATTGTTTTTTGTCTGCATTGCACATGCTGTAATGTACAAGAGTGGATAAGCTGTGCAGATGATAAAGAGTGAAGACAAACATCAAAAAGCTTTTTCTTCCAAAGGAGAGAATATTAGGTGTGTTAGAAAGTCTATTCAGAGTTTCTGTGAAAAACACGTCGAAACTTTAACGTCACAAAAGAGATGAGTTTTGAGCGAGCTTAGGCCAAATTTGAGAGCATTGCGTCATCAAGCTCTGCTGGATGACGTTCAGTTCATAGTACAAGGTTTCAAAGCGTTATGCCATACGGATCTGGGCCACATTAGTTTTACAGATGTCAGTGCCCTCTGGACCCTCCTTCAGGTACATCCTGCAGTTACTGTGTTCACAATTTGGGTTAGTTGTACAATTTATCATTTGTTTATGTACTGTTACAGTTATGCATTGAATATAATAAGAAATATCCATAAAATATGTAAGTTTGCTCCATGACAGAAACCAAAGATGCTGAGGGCATGTGTGTATACATGCACATAAGTGTGTGAGATGGACCCAGATGTGACCACAGAAATCCTACCTGCTCTTGTACGTTAGACGGACGATCCGTGTCCCCTCATTTTTCCCAGGATGCAGCTCCTTCAGGGCCTGCTCCCACTTGGAAATGACATCACAGATCTGGCAAAAGGGATGAAAATCAGACATATGGAAGCGTTTACCTTATTTCTAGTTCTGTCAGCAGGTGGCATCAGTTACAGAGACAAAGACACTGATCTGTTCAGAAACGTTCTGCACTGTGTGAGCCAGACTGGTGGGCTGGTTACACACAATGGAACCGTTTCAGTGACCAAAATGAAAAGCAAGTGGAAGCACCTCTTTTATCCTGATTGAGTGGAATTAAATTACATAGGGAAGCAATGTTACGCTGTAATACGGCTACATTTACAAATCAAAAAGTCACACAAAATGTTTGGACAGCTTTAATTTGTAAAAATAGTCTCCTACTACCCACTACTGACCATTCAAAATATTAAGTAACATGAGACAAATTTGAATAAATACACCACAAAAGCCTCAGTGGTGTTTGGAGGGTTTCTTCCATCCACTTATGTTCAGTGACCCGCGCTCGTACCTTGGCAGACGGCTGCAGGCAGTGCTCCAGGTCTTTGCCAGATGGATCATCAGTGAAGAGGGCAAACCCAGACAGCTGAGGCTTCCTCACGCCAATCCTCTGGTTCAGCGTGTTGAGAAACTCTTCCACTGTGGTGGAGCCGTCGAAACCCACCACCTACATGAGAAAACAAAGGGCACATTCTCATACTTACTGTTGAGAAGCACTGACGGCGGAACCGCAGCATCAGTGGTTTCAGTCCAAAGTGTGCTACTTATTAGCAAGAATAGTTACAGTAGCAGATTAGAACAGCAGATGTGCTATATTCTACAGCTGGAAGAGGAAGTTAAGACTGAAAACAGTCGTGTTGTTTCTATGTACTAGTGAGATGATAAACAACGATTTAACAAGTCAAGTTTGAGTAACTGACCCATGAGTTTGAAGGATTATCAGCGTCATAACTCTGGCAAGTGTGCAATTGTGCAGACATCTTGGGTTTAAACAGAGTGATTAGAAATGCAAAAATAAAAATAGGTGCACAGTATTCGAATGTTGATTTAGAACTCGAGCTTCAAACTATTCAGTACAGCCCTAATGGAAGCCAGCGTTCACGAATGTCCACTTGCACATATTTGATTGACCAATGCAGCTTCCTGCCAGATGACTTTGCATTTCATTCTGGCAAAAGCTGAACCAGGTACAGCTCTTTTGTCAGATGCCTCTGCGCTGGCACTGTCGCCCTGCAGGTGACAGTCAATACTAAAAAACAGCTATTACTTATTCTGCCTGTAGGTGGCAACATCATCACGTCCTCACATCTGCAGGTGTCAAATGATGCTGTTATTACTTTGTTCCCCTATGGGCGGTGCAGGTTGGAATGTGAGGAAGTGGACCAAAATACATAAGTCAAGTCAAGTCATTTATATAGCCCAAAACCACAATTTGTCTCAGGGGGCTTTACAATCTGTGCAGCGTGCAACACCCCATCTCCTGTAAACCCTCAAAAGAGTCAGGAAAAAGTCCCCCAAAAGAACCCCTTTAACAGGGAAAAATGGAAGAAACCTCAGGAAGAGCCACAGAAAAGGGATCCCCCTCCCAGGAGGGACAGGTGTGCAACAGATCAGCAAAACAGAACAGAAAAGCAAAATCACAAAAAAATACAGTATTTGAAGACAGATTTTCTAATACATAGCACAGCACTGTATATGAGAAGAAACTGCTTGTTTTTAAAGAAAATCTGCTGCAGGACGTGAGGAAATTCCAAGCTAATTCGAAGTGGGGGTTACCCTCCAAAGAGAGGACAGTGTGAAGGTGTCTTTAAGATATTAATAAGAGAGGACTAAAAAGGTAGACAAAGCTTGAGTCACCACAAAGACAGTGACAGTGTGCTGTTGTGTTTTTGTGACTATGAGTTACCTGGTAGGTGTTGTTCATGAAGTGTACTGGGATGCTGAATGGCAGTGAATGGTGGTAGGGGTTTCTCAGCAGGATGGAGACGATCTCCATACGTGAAGGTTTGGCCTCTCGCTCGCCATTTTGCAGTGTTCGCTCCACAGACCTCTGACAGTACACTGCGTACTTCCCCACCTCACTCCTGTGTGGAAAAAAAAGGGATAGAGGTGTAAACAAAACACTAAAAACTACCAGTTACTTTAGAGTTTTTCTGCAACACTTCAGGGGTCGGCTACAGGATGCAGGCGCCTCACCTTGGGTCAGCATTGCGTTGCAGGTATTGTCTCAGATACCAAAGGAAATGTTGTTGAGGAAGGAACAGAGCCACACACAGAGACAACAGCTGCCAGCACTACAAGACAAGGAGGCAGAAGAAGAAAGAAGAGATTATTTTATGCGCACATTTTTCTTTAAAGGAAAACTTTTGCCAAGAATGCAGCTTAACTCCTATTTTAACTACTCTGATTTTCTGACATGTTCCTTATGAAGTGAAAATAAATGTGAAAATGAAACAAAAATATCCACATCTTCTCTCGCATGCATCTGTTTTTTCTTTCATATGCACCGGGCTGACCTGTGTGAGGGAGTAATTGTGTGGCGTCCGGCGGTTCGTCTGCTTGATGAGCTGACAGTACATTTCATTCTGCAGCTCCGGGTGGGTCAGGCACACTTGCAAAGCATTCTGGGCCAGCGAGGTGTGGTAATCGACAGACGGAGACTCGACCAGCACGTTGATGAAGAGCTGACAGGACTGCAGAAGAGGAAAGACTTTTCAATCTGCATCTGCATCCACTGCACCACCAGGTGGAGGCAAACACACACCAGAGACTCCAAACTTAAAAGCATGTTAAAGGGATAGTTCAGGTTATTTGAAGTGAGGTTGTATGAGGATCTATAATCAGAATATAACATTACATAAGCCAAATGTAATTTTCTCCTGCTCCACTGACGAAATCAGAGTTGCTGGTCTACCACTGCCTCAATCGGTCAGTTTCTCTGTGTTATTTTGTGACTTTAGTAAATCTGTACGAACCGTTTAAAACCAAATCAAAGTCACACATAAACACAAAGAAACTGACTAGTCGGAGCAGATGTAGACCAGCAGCTCCCAATGTTCTGTAAGATAGAACTACTCATTTCGGTGGAGTCTGGTGGCTTTGAAGAGAGTGATATTTGGCTCATATAATAGCAATTTTCTGTCAGAAAAGTAAAGCAACAGCAAAGTAAAGCAGTGAAAATATTCTAAATATAGTGTACACTTAAACTGATTGATTTTCTTTAGTTGAACATTGTATTAAATGGCTGAAATATGTTTTTCTGCTGACCCTGTCCACAACAGCACATTGCTTCGCTTCAGTGTTGGTACTCCTCTCCTCTCCTCTCCTCTCCTCTCCTCTCCTCTCCTCTCCTCTAAATGAACAGTTTTGTTGCCCCTTCTGACATCAATATGAAATTGTAGTTTGATAAGATTGTATTTTATATAACAGCTCTGATTCTCATCAAAACTTTACATTAATGCAGAGCTATTACTAAGCTGGAAGCAACGTTAGTCACCTGCTAACTGCAATTTAAACAAACACTGCCTCGCTCATGTTTGTTGACAGAGTGACTACAACTTCATTCTGAAAACTTTCAAAGTTCCATCTTCTGCTTTATTGGTTTGTTCAATTCTGTGATAAAAAGCTGTTGTCAAATTGAAATCAGTCATGTGACACGTTATCGTGTTTTGATTGGCTGTTGTGTGAAACTAGTTGACAAAGTTGCAGCTGAGTTTCAAACATGTTTCAGGTGTGTTGCAAAGGGCTTCACACAATGCAACTCAACTGCAACAACAACTTAATTTCACCTGAGTTCAAGCAACTGAAGTTGCCTGACAGAACTCCAGGTGATCATATTATTCAGGTCAGAGGAAATAAAAAACATCAGAAATACATGGCCGGACGTTGTTAAGAGCACAAATGTTTGTGTCATTATTATCGTGAAGTAATCTTTGTTCTCATCCACAGGGACAGTTGAAAACAAAGAACCAATTTATCAGTTTTCATCAGTCTAGTCGGATTCATTAATACTTCAAAGGCATGAAGTAGAGCTTGAAAAGTGTGTCACTTCCATTCATCCTGTCTCTTTGTGTGTGTTTGGGACTGTTTTTCAAGGCTGGCTGGTCAAAGAGAGCCGATCCATTCAACTTTCAATCCTGCAGTGTAGTGACTGTAGTGGACGGGGCTGTGAAGCATGAGTCGGGCGTGGGAGGGGGCTTCTGGGTGGGCACGCTGAGGGCTACAGAGTTGAAAAGAGAGGAAAAGGATCTGCCATCTTCCTACAAGGTCCCTGTTCAGCTCTGATCCCTTTTCTCCTCCCCCGTGCTCTGGCTTCCATATCCATTGCTGCCACTCTCTGAAGGCCCTGACCTCCCATGTCTCCTCTTTAAAGGGGCTCCTTTCACACTGGCTGTAAACCAGAGGAGCGGTTAGCCTCAATCAGAGCAGATAATCAAAGCCATTATCTCTCTTCCACACTTTTAATGAGCTGGGGCCCTCGTCCTCGAGCCTTTGATCTGGTTTAGAGGCAGGAGGGAGAAAAAGACGAGGGCCACGGAGCGCATCCAGGAGTAGGAGGGGATAATGGGGGGGCTGGAGTAGGAATGGATGATGCCTTGAACAGACGCTTGCAGTGAGAACCGGACAGAGAGGAAGGAAAGAAAGGGGTGAAAGGAAGAGAAGGAAAGTAAGAACAAAAAGAGACAGACAGAAGGGTGAGAGGTGGAGAGACTGACCTTGAAAAGCTTGAGTGCTTCAGTCTGCAGAGCTTCAGAGGGCAGCGTGGTGAGAGGCGAGCGCAGACCCTCTTTACAGAAGCTCAAGGCCTCGCTCTTCCACAAGGCACATTCTGGGAAAAGAAGCACACACAGACAGACATCAACCCACGTAAACACATGCACAGACAAACATAAAGATTGAGTTTCAAAGCTGTAATGACTCAACAGCTGACAGAAATTCACACACAGCGCTCCAGCCGTAAACACAGTCTGCAGTGCGGATTAAAGCTGTCAGACACAGGGGATCAAAATAACATGTAGCATGCTACTGCGTAAATTAAACCTTTGAGTCGGTTACAAATATATCTCCAGTGTTGTCAGCTAAGAATATGCTGTGTGCGTAATCAAAATAGAGTAACAAAAATAACAAATAACACAAACTCCATCACTGAAATGTCTTGAAGCTTATGTTTAGGTAGATACTATTTAGCAGATACTATTTACACCCAAGTTGGAATTGCCAATGTGGCTATTTGCACCCAGGTTGAACTACCCCTTTTCAATACACATGAGCTGGCCTGGCTTGACTCGGTTTGACTTGGCCCGTCAGGGTTTGCATTTCCATTACAACACCTGCTTGAAGGTGTGTCTTAGGTCTCTGGGATAAACATATTGTTTCCTTTCCACAATAAAAGTCTCCTATTGTTTTGTTATTTAAACCCTTTTATTATGAAGCAGCACAATCAGGAAATGTTTTCATTCGGTGGTTCATCAGCAGTAACTTGACACGACTCCTACAGCTGAAAGTGAATATGAGACGGTAAAATAATGCAGACACCTGAAAGTACAAACAGCGACAGAGGAGAAAAACTAAATTTTAAAGCACAGAGATTCAGTTTAGATGGTACAAAGGTCCTGAGAGCTGAACATAAAGAGACTTTTAAAAACGTCTTTGTCTCTGCTCTCCTGCACAAAGTGCTGATAGAAAAGCCCCACACGTGACTCTTTAGTCACAGGTGAGACCACAGAATGGTGACTGCAGGAAGAGAAGCAGCTGCATCAGAGCCAAACTGATTTATCTTATTGACAATTCGATAAAAAACATAGTTTATGATTAGCATAAAAATATCTGACCCTAAATAAACACCACAGACGACTATTGCAGTTACTAATAATGATGCTTCTTTGCTGTAGAACACCGATTTCTCACCTGGGTCTCCTTCTGCATCCAGCAGTTTGCCAATAAGCTGCTCGTACTCTGTGCCCACTTTGAAGTTTGCACTGCTGCCCGCAGCCACGGTCAGGTGATACAACCACGTGTCCTGTGAGGAAAAGAGTATACTGTTTAATGAATGAACAGAAAAACGTTTAAAGGATAAATTACAATTTTATTAAGACATTTTCTATCCCAGTACCTTCTCTTGCTTGGTGCCGATGAGCAGGTATGTGGGACTCTGGTCTCTCGGTTGGACCACTAAGGTGCAGTGGGAGGAGAGGAAACCTCGACTGCCTGTCTCATAGTCCTCATCTGAGTCACAGGAGCGATCCACCTCTTGTACCGAGGCCTCCCGCATCTGCAGCTGCCCCAGAGGCAACTAGGACAACAACAGCGAGTCAGTAAACAGGGGATCAAACAAAATATGATAACTAGTAGAAGACACAGCTCCTTACAGATAAATTTAAGAGTATTTAATTACACAAACATACTAAATTGGCAAAATTACACCTTCTTTTTCTTATCTAAGCAACAGATGTTACCCATCCTGTATTTGTCAAAAGCCCTTTCATTTTGTACAGATTCAGACGGCCGCTAAGGAGCATGTATTTACAAAACCTTTTTGAGGCTGGTGTTAACAATCACTAACAAAAGACTACATTAAAAGCAGGAGAGGACATGTTAGTAGAAGGGAGTAGATAGTTTTATGAACCTTGTCTTCCTGATTGCGATAGTAGTAGAAGACTTTTCCAACCAAAGAACACCACACCAGCTTCGAGTGTCCATGTTTGACCTGAAACGAGAGAAAAAAGACATAAAAAGCATGAGAAAAGCATCAGGACTGAGACTATCTGGCTTCTCAAACCGTATTACATATACTTTAAGACTGTACTTTTTTTTTTAGTGTTCTTTGAAACTCAGACCAAAGAGGTTTTCAACAGCTTGGCACATGGTAGTCAGGGAATTTCCACATCTGACCAGCAGATGTCCCAGGAGTGTGTAGGTGGGTGCACCGGCGCCTGAGCAACGGAGCAAACAGAGCAGCTGGTTCCCACTATTAGACTTGGAGGAGCAAACGTGCGCTTTTGCATCTCCATTTTTTGATCATGCAACTTTGCTATTTTTAAAGATTTGAGCAATGCCAAGGCAAAATCTTTGATACCATGAAAAAAAAAAAAACAGATATCACAAAAGGTCACAGTTTTCCTGCACAGCTGCACTTCTTTTGAAGTGATGTTGAATTCTTCGTCCACTGGGTGGGTAGACCTATTTTGCATGCAAATAACATGAATGATATCTATAAATCCATATTCCAAAATCCATATTGTAATTGAAATAAGTGACATGATGCAAATCAGCATGCACATACATGGACATGGATGTACACACACACACAGACATGCTCGAGCAGGGAGGACAAGAGGAAGAAAGAGGAAGAGAGAGTGAAAAGACAAAGCCTCATGTCAGTTTGTGTGTCATTAAATTGGTCTACATGTTCACTGAACTATATTATTAAACTATATACTGTATCAAATGACACAAGGCCTGCTTTTAATGCTGGCACATTAAACTTCCATTGTCTTGCTTTGTTGATATTACAACACATGTGGCAATGATAGCAGTTCTGGTGAACTTTAAAAGCACAGCATATGGTTTGGCAGGGGGCATATTTTGAGTTCTGGTATCGGGCTGTTTTTTTGGACAGTTTTATTGGCTGTCCGGGTGGTTTTGGACTGGTTTTGATCTGCCACTAGGCGGGTTCGGTCACACAGACCTGGCAACTACGGTGCACTCTCTCCAGCACTAAACAGGAAGCAGCAAGCCGGGTTATTTGGCCTCGTAACAGGTGAAAAAACTACTCAAGTACTGCAAACCAGCATTCATTTTAGTGACAAATCGGTTCACCTCTCATTCTCATGCTCTTCTCCCACTAATAAAATTCAGCTAACCTGGTACAGTTTGAGGTGACAAAATCCAAAACATAAAGTTTGTACAGAAATACGGTTTATCTATGGATTACATTGATGCCGAATTGACAAGAAAACTGTCGACATATGGTGCCTTTTATTTTGTGCTTCTAGAAGTCATAAAGAATTGTTAATATTTCATATTTTTTAAAGGGATTTTTGCGTAATTTATTCCACTGAGAGAGCAGAGAGATTTAGTTTAATTATCAGCTAATGGTACTTAATTTCTATAGTTCTAATACAGAAATCAGTAAAACATAAAAGTACACTGAGTGGGTTATTATTGCAAAATAAACTCTTGATAGGTTTTTTAGGGATCTATTTCACAAAAATGGCTCACTCACAGTACACTGTCATTATTACTTAGCTACTTATTAAAAAAAATCAATAATTCAACACAAAATATTGATTTAAAAATGATTTCATTTATTTAAACATGACTTTACTGCTTCTTGATCAGAACTGCATCTATAGTAATGGTCTATTATTCAGAAATAACAAACCATAGAATGCCACAATTGACCAATCAGAATCAAGTATTCCACACAGCTGTGCAATAAAGTGAAAGAGCGGCTTTACTGGTAACAACTGAGGGCTCTATATTGCAGGAAATGGCACTTTCAGGTGTTAATTAAATTCCTGCATTCAACTTCATTTTACAGCTGGAGATGATAATTACACATCACTTTCCTCAGACCTCTTCCAGAGAGTTTTAAAAATGTGAAAGGAGCAATGATGTAAGTGGAGGATGCCATCAACACAAAGCCAGCTGTGCATCCCTCAGAAAGGGTCACCGGGGTTAACTGCGCTGAGAGGCAGACAGCCCCTGTCTGAACTGACATCACATCATAACCGGCAGATCAAAGACGACTCTCAAGAGGGGACTGGGGGGGCTGGTGAGAGGACGTGGGCTGTCAGTCATCTGTCAGAGACCCGTCACACATGCCCATCAGATGTTTGAGTGTCTTAACTTCACCAACAGACGGGCCTCGGCTGAGAAAAGGCAGAAAAAAAAGAGGAGGGTGGAAGGGGAAAGGAGATCTCATACATTCCAGCAGCTCGGGCCTTACAGCCATGTCCCAACGTGCTCTGTCCAACCTTCCCCAGCCCAGTGACAGACACTCTATATCTGTCTCAAAGAGGACGTTAAGCCTCAAAATGAGTTATTTCTGGCATCCTCTTCAGGGAGAAAGCCTGGCTAATCTATACCTCTTGAAACTATGCAATGGAAGTAGGGTAGGGGCTGGTATGTCACCTAGAAAGAAATACCACTTAAAACCAAATAAAATGAACTACATTATTTCAGTGAATATAAAAAATGTATATAGCTTTTTAGTGTGATTCCATATGCTACAGAAACTTGAAGGGAAAATTCAGTACTGCTCATGTGGCTTCAGTCAGTGTTGATGGTAAATGTAGTCAACTGAAGCACTAAATTCCTTTGAGTGTGCTATATTAACAGAGAAAATTGAGTTCTGCTGCAAAATCTGTGGTACTTCCTGCATCCGGTGATGTCACAGTGATGTCACCGGATGTAATGATGAACTACAAGTAATTTCAGCGTGGATTTCTAGTATCTAGTCACCACTGGGCAGCTAGATGAGTATTTTTTGTCAACTAACACTATGTTTTGGCCGAGTAGTAGCTATAGGCTCAAGCACGGCAACATGAGTGTCACAAGCACAAGCAAAGCATCCTGGTACATGTAGGCATTGCTGCAGAGCTTTGCAAGCATGAAGACTCATCTTTCTCAGTCAACGCTGACTAGAAGTGAAAAATTTTCCGTTTAATCTGAAACAACTTATCAATTAATTGATTGGCAGAAAAAACAACATTGATAATGTATTAATAGTTTTATTAATCAAGTCATTTTTCCAGCTTCAAATTAACTGAACATTAGCAGCTTTTTTTCTTAGCTTTCTAAGATGGGAAGCTGAATATCTATGTAATTTTTTTGTTTTTTTAAGACAAGACAAGGAATTTTAAGTTGTCAAATTGCATGCTGGGGAATTGTTTGGGTTTTTTTTTTTTTTTTTGCTGCTTTCTGATATTTTATAGACAAAATTATTAATCAATGATTATTTTGTAATAAAACAAATAATTATTAGAGTGTAAACCCCAAACACCACCAAAATCTAATAGGTTGATCCTTGAGTTTGAGTGGACTCTTGAACCAAGTTTGAAGAAATTCCCTCAAAGCATTCTTGAGATATTGTGCTCACAAGAACGGGATGACCGGAAAACTTAATGCCTCTGGCCACAGCTGTTGCCAACATGAAGCCGTAAAACCCCCCCCAAAAAACTGGTTTTTCAAAGTTTTTCAAAAATTGTGAATCACAGAGGCCATTCAGCACAGTCATGACTGTGCACACAAAAAATTAGGCTGATCGGCTCAGTTTTATGTGAGATTAGTTGCTGACAAGCTCCAGATCCACTGATCATGCACACATGCACAAGCGATCACATGATAATGAAGTATTCTACTGGTATCTGTATCACTTTAAGGAAAGTGGTATTGTAATCTTTTAAACAATACCCAAACCTAATCACTAAACATAAATACCTTTATTTTTTGCTGAGAGACAAATGAGAAGATTAATACAACTCTCATGTCTCTACAGCAGCCAATTAGCGTAGCTGTTTCCCCCCTTTTCCCCCTGTCTTTATGCAAAGTCTCCTTGCAAAAAATAAGCAAACCCAAGTTTCCAGGTACTTTAACTGATGTATCGTGACTTCTGCCTCCTGACCTTTGTAAGCCAGCCTCTCACGGTGGACTTGACGGTGGTCTCCACGGTAACCGGGCTGCTGGCCTGGACTTTGAGAATGTTCTGCAGAACCCTGATCCACTCCTCCAGGATGTTGGGTGAATCGGCGGTCAGATAGAAGGTCTTCTTCTCTGTAATCAACTGATTAGACAGAAAGGGGAGACATATGGGGAAAAATGCAAAGCCAAGCCGACTGAGACAGATAGCATCATCGTGTCAGAGCAGATCAGAATCAGCCTGTGAAGAGCCAGGAAAACATTCCAGACCAATACTATACCTGATGTCATTTTAAGCTGCTTCTCTGGTATGCAGCAGTAAAGCTCTACTGTGATGCCGGGCTATAATAAGAGTGTCGATGTGTGTGTGGAGCTGCATGTGCCCTCCAACAACTGTCTTTATTTTAAGTTTTACTATTTTTTGTTCATGCCAAAGTCTTTTGAGGGGCTTTAATTCTTTGTACAGCCTGTACAGGTGTGCAACGTGTATCCTACTTTCCTTTTCTTGAAGTATTCTCATACAATATTTGAGGGATAATTGAGATAATCTAAAGTAGGGCTGCATGAGGTACTTATCCTTAGTCAGTGTATTACCTACAGTAGATGACAGTCTGCACATCTCCAGTTTGAAGAAGCAGAGAGGAGAACCAGCACGGAAGCTAAGCTATGTACTGCCGTTGACAGGGTCAGCAACAAAAATGTATTTCAGCCACATGAAAAAAGCCAATCTAAAAAGATGTGTACACTACATTTGGAATATCTACTGTAGAGTATTTTCGCCACTATAACTCCCCATTCTGCATTAGACTGAGAACATTAATACCAATCCTATGTGCAGTGTTACTTTTTCAGCATCATGTGCAATAATATTGCAAATAATAATATTTTTTATTATCATGGACAATATTACTTTTCTATTACATTTAATGTCAAGTTTTAACATCATGTAAAATATTACTTTTTATTATTATTATGTAAGCTATTTTTCTGTTCATTATTTGGTGCAATATAACATTTTATTACTTCTCAGTACCACTACCGGTATCATACTTTTCAATGTAATTGATAATACTACTCTATTTTAGCTTACTTTTGTATTTAACTTGTTTTACTTCAATTCTTATTCCACTAGGTAATGCTTCTTTCCATTTAATCCTTATACACTTTAAATTCTACATTTCACTCTCTCAGAGAGAGAGGGGATGACATGCAGCAAAGGGCCGAAGGCGGGAGTCGAACCAGCAGCCGCTGCAGAGGACTAACAGCCTCCATACGTGGGTCGGACGCTCTACCCACTGAGCCAAACGTCCGCCCCCATTTCACTTTATTTAACAATCCATTGTTGTTATTCTTATGTCAGCGTAATTTCTGGAGCAATTTGGCACAAGAATTTACTTCGGGGTAAATAAAGTTCTATCACTGGTAAAAATCAGTATTTTTACCTCACAGGTCCGGGGAGTTGCAGGTCAGTTTGTCGGTTAGTTTGTTTGTGTCATTGTGAGACTTCAGTGTATCCGAACCAACCTTTTAAAACACCAAAGTTGCACAATAACACAAGCAAACTAACTGATCAAGGCAGCAGGAGACCAACGACTCCTGTGTTCTGTGAGGTAAAATTTCTGATTTTGCCAGTGGAGGCTGCTGGTACTCCTCTTTGCTTCTCCAAACTGGAGTGGTATCGACCGCCATCTACTGCTAATGTGCGGGTAACACACTGACGGGGCCACTCATATAATCCAAACTACTCCTTTATGCACTACTGTGATCCTTTGCTAAAGATTCCAGATGTTTTCCACTTACTTGAAACGTCTGCGCTCCTTCTCCACGTACTATACGGCAGGACGAGTTCAGCTCAATCTGACCCTGAGGTTTCCTGATCACATCACTCTGAAAACACACATACACACACACACACACACAAGAATCATAATTCTGTCTAAAATGATAATTATGAATTACATCCCAATATTTTACACCGTTTACACTGACAACATTAGTGATGAGTTGTTAAGATGTTGCTTGTGCCTTCAGCTGCAGCCATCCTGCTCATAAACACACAAAATTTTGAAATATTCTTGCAATGCTTTCTGTGCGGACAGCAAAACCTTAGAAGGAAACAGACGTGCAGGCTCACAGCAAGACACACTCACAGGAGATTTATAGTAGAGGATCTCTCCATTCCTCAGGATGAACCAGCGACGTTTCCAGGCTTTCACCTGACTGCCCATCTTCAGCAGGTACCCAGACTTCTCCAGCATCTCCTACAGTCACAAACAGCACAGGAGCGATTTAAACACAACTGAGTGGTTATACTGCATCTGACTAACTTTTTATTATTATTTGAAGTAGGGTCATTTGAGGTGTAGCATGTGTATTGCCTACAGTAGATGGTGGGTGGCATGCCACCAGGTTAAAGAAGCAGAGAACCAGCATGGGAGGTAAGCAATGCACTTCTGTGGACAAGGTCAGGTCAGGACAAGGTCTAAAGAAATCTATATTTGTTGAAAATAAATATCTGTTTAAGTGTATGCCATATTAATAATATTTTCACTGCTTTACCTTACCATAAGACTGCCTTTTGCAAAAGTAAACTGCCGTCATTCAAGCCAAATCTTGATTTGTCTTGCTCAAGCAGACGCCACTGACAAAATCAGTAATTTTACCTTGCAAAACATGCAAGTTGCTGGTCTACTGCTGCCTCAATCAGTTAGTTTATATGTGTTATTGTCCAGCTTCAGTGTT
This sequence comes from Lutjanus campechanus, assembly GCA_027495735.1. Lineage (NCBI taxonomy): Eukaryota > Metazoa > Chordata > Actinopteri > Lutjaniformes > Lutjanidae > Lutjanus > Lutjanus campechanus. Next base: position 31,225 of record JAJHUR010091555.1, read on the forward strand.
TTAGAAGGTTAGTTTGGATTTACCAAAGTCACATAATAACACAAACAAATGAACCAGTCCAGGCAGTAATAAACCAGCAACTCCCACATTCTGTAAAGTAAAATTATTCTTTTTCTCAATGGAGTCTGGTTGAACAAGAGAGAGTGATATTAAGCTTATTTAACAGTGGTTTCCTGTCAGAAAAGGCTGTCTGACAGCAGTGTAAAGTGGTGAAAATATTCTAAATATAGTGTACATTTAAAGTGATGTTGATTTTCTTTAAGTGGGCCTTTTTTCTAAGTGGCTAAAATACATTTTTCTGCTGATCTTGTCCACAGTAGAACATTGGTTGGCTTCCTACACCGGTACTTCTGCTGCTTCTCCAAACTAGGGGTGTGTTGACCACCATTTACTGAAGGTAATACATGGACTATGGATAAGAAACTCATACAACTCAGCTCCAAATATCCCCCTGTTGATTTAAACTAACAAGTTATTTGTGTTTTCAGACACCTTGATAAGAAAGTAAGAAAGAGAGCAGGACTCTACTCACAGGTCCAGTGCTCTCACAGGAATAGGAGGAGGTTCGCTGGACTTTATGTTCTGGTTCGGAGTAGTCACTGTCCAGGGAGTAGGCATCAGGAGGAATAGCATAATCACTCTCTGAGCTGATGGAGGACATGGAGACACCTAGGAAAACAGGAGACACCACATTCATTAGGTACAGTCAGAAAGGAAAATTAGAAGCGGTTGAAGGGAGAAAAACAAGCAACAACAGGCCACTGAAGACAGACGGCTCTAAAATGGAAAATCCAGACTCTGAGACCACTATTAGATATCATCAGTACAAGATGCTCAGTGCATTCCAGCAGTTGTTTTGCATTGAGTTTAAGTGGTGAATATCTGTAGCCGCTCTACTTCTACTTCAGTTAGTGATTTCAAAAGTATTTTGGTACTTTCCATACTTACAATGCAGCGTCCTGCAACTGCAAACCATTCTGCTGCTTTTCCCTGTACGAACGGTAAATGTTGGGGCAGAATGCTGCTTTTTCTAACAGTTTTCTTTATGGGTATTTTTACTGACAGGAAAATGTGTTGCTGTACCCTGATCACCATGCATCAAGGTGAGGAGGAACCTTTTCCTGGTTCCTGAGATGATGATACTACATTGTTTCATGGTCCTGTCTGCTCTGTAATCTACAGTCCTCACCTCTCTTGACGGCACGCGGGCTCCCGGGGACGCTGCCCTTCCTGTCCGGGCTCAGGATGGAGGTCCGTAAACTGGCCAGAGAGCTGCTGTCGTCCTCGGACCCGGAGTCATCATCAGGCAGAGGTACGCTGCTGATCTGAGTGGCTTTCTGAAACAAACAAATCAAAGAGTCATGTGAGGTCAGACCCCACCTAATGATGAAAACTAGTCTGTTCTTAAAACAAGCTGCATCAGAAGTAAAGTGCACATCCAGCTGTATTATAAACCTTCAATTATAAAGAACATTTCACTCACCCCTTTCAGTGTGGTGTAGACTGGTACGTTGATATTTTTATAGATCAACTGTGTGAACGGACCTGCCGCCGGATACTGGGGTAAGTTGGACACTGGAACACACACAGGATAAAAAAATATTAAAAATGTATCTGATTTTATATTTTTTTTCATGGACATGTACATGACATGACACATAGCACTTCATTTGTAGCTTAAAGTGACACAACAGAAAAATAGTCAAGGCTAAAACATGGTGTAACGGTAACACATGAGGTGAAGAGTCACAAAGTGTGTAAACCGACTGACTGACAATATCAATAAATGAGTTAAGATTAGTCACCATGAGCTCCTGGTTGCAGCAAAACCTGAGAGTGTGTTGAATTGTGCACTATATTGTTTATTAATTTTGAAGGGTAGCTTTGGTATTTTTCTTATTTTTTGCATCTAAATGACTAATGGGGACAACAACTTTTTAAACTGACCAAGTATATTGAGAAAAGAGCGCTGCAGCCGACAGTGAAACTGAGATGCAACGTAAACCCTCCAGGCAACTGAACACAATCCGAGTACGGCCACTAAAAGTGCTTGTTTTTTGCCACCGACAGGCTCAGATTGTTATTCTAAGTATCTGACAACATTATGGAAAGGATCGCTACAGAGATAGACTCTTTAAAAGAAGATTTTTAAAACATTTTTTTAAAGAATAAGATCCTTTTTGTTTGAAAAGAAACCGCCACCACATCACTCTGTTCAAAGTGACCAGACTTCATTTACAGAAACAGTCATTTTGCCTCTCTGATCTATCGGTTAGTTGGTTTTGTGTGAGTTTGGTGTTTGTGTTTGTTTGTGTTACTGTGTGACTTTTGATGTTTTTAAGGGTTTAAAAACTGGTCAAGGCAGTGGTGGACCAGAGACGTAAAATTACAGTGTCCGTAGATGAGTCTGATGTCTTTGAACAGGGAGATATAGAAGCTGTGCTGTTTTAAACTAAACGTATCTTACCCTTTTAAAAAAAAAGGTCCATTTCTGTGGTGAACCTGTTCATAATGTTGTCAGACTCTTGTTTTCACTGGCAAAAACATGCACTTTTAGTGGACATACTTTGACAGTGTACAGATGACTGGAGGGATTACACTGCAATTTAGTTTTGCCTCTGCTGGCTAAAACGCTCTCCCTCAATACTGGACCTTTTTACAAAACATGTTGACCCCATTACTCATTTAGACACAAACACATGTTAAAATAGGGTTTAAGTTGAAAAAATAAAACCAAAGTTAACCTTTCAGTTTTCATTTGTAAAATTATTATTGCTATTTCTTCAACCATCCCTACATTGTCCTGTATACAAATACACACAACTCAATAGGAAAGCACATGCAGGACAAAACAAAACACGTACAATGATAATATAAAGTAAAAATCATAAAAACTTTATGAAAAGCACCTGATAATTCATAACTACACAACTGTAGTTATTATTTAATAATTTTTGAAGACTGTTGCATTATTTAAACTCCTTTTATTCATTAGCAGCATAAGAAGTTTACTGATAGTTCGAATCAAAATAAGAATAAAGTCTTATAGTTGCAAAGGGTGAAAATATTCATAATATACAGTAGATAATAATACTATATAATAATTTACACATATTTACAGCAGGACCATATGCTTCTCATGTACCCACTGGTGTTAAAAAAAAGTTAAAACAGATTTGAGTTAAAACAAAATACAACTGGTCCATCATGGTATTAACTTTGCTGGAGATCAAAACATTCCAACAACAGATGCACCTTAAGGCGCAAACATGAGAGGAAGCTGAATAAGCTGAGCAAGCTATGACTTAATCCACAACAGCCGCTTGGCAGTGAGCTGCATGTACCTGGCAGTCAGGATGTTCAATAGTGCTGTCAAACCTCACTGTCTGCATCCTGACAAAATGGAAGATGTCGGGACAGAAAACACAGCAGTAATTACACACAGTCCTCGTCCTTTCATCGCAGCTGATTAAAAAGCAGCCTCTCCCTCAGCTTCTCTAAACCTCCCCCC
>JAJHUR010091558.1:0-11015 GCA_027495735.1 Lutjanus campechanus
TCCAATTTTGTTTAATGTCATGATTAATGATATTTTTTCAAAACTAAATGGGAGTATTAATTCAGCCCTTTATGCGGATGATGGTACCATATGGATGAGAAGCAGAAATGTGACTCATATTACCAGAAATATTACAAGCGCTATACAGGAAGTGGAGAGGTGGTCATATGAGTGGGGGTTCAAACTTTCAGTTAGTAAATCCTGCTACATGATAATAACAAATAAACGGAAGGTTGATAATGTAAACTTAACACTGTATGGTCAACCACTGCAGAAAGTATCTGAGTTTAAATACCTTGGCCTTTGGTTGGACAATAAATACACATGGAAAACCCATATTCAACATCTAGAAACAAAATGTAAAAAAGTAATAAATCTTTTACGAGCTGTTGCTGGATGCAACTGGGGGGCAGACAAACAAGCTCTAGTGGACATACTGTATATAAAGCACTGATGAGGTCAGCAATAGACTATGGCTGTATAATATATGGAGCAGCAGCAAAAACTACTCTACAAAAAATAGACAGATTACAATACAGGGCTTTAAGAATATGCACAGGACTCATGAAAACAACACCAATTAATGCAGTCCTAATAGAGGCAGGGGAAACACCATTGGAGATAAGGAGGGACAAACTTTCATTAACATGCTGGGTTAAGCTGAAAGGAAATGGTGATGAAAACCCTTCAACTAATACATTAAAACAGTGTTGGGAATATTCTACATGTCAGAGAAGAGGCTTTGGATGGGAGATAGGAGATAAGGTGAAACAGCTTGGCATGGAGAACTTGGAGTTTACAAAAGCTAATCCTATAAGTAATGTTCCTCCATGGCTGTACCCAGAAACGAAAGTTGACATGAACATTCTAGAAAAGAAAAGAGAATGGCGCTTGACAGAAACTGGAGTTAAAACAAATGTATATCTGAGACAAAACTATTATAGCTACTTAAAAATATTCACAGATGGCTCTAAAAATGAACATGAAAGGGTGGGCATTGGTGTTTTCATTCCAGAATTCAATGTACATATCTCCAAGAGAATTTCAAATCAACTGTCAGTTTACACAGCAGAGGTGGTGGCTGTCATTGTATGCCTGCAGTGGGTGGAGGAGGTCAGACCAGACCAGGTGGTGGTGTGCACGGATTCAGCAGCAACTTTAGAAAGTATACAGTCAACTAAATCGGACAGAGAAGATTTACTAATAGAACTACAACATAGCCTATTAAGACTTCACCGGGGTGGTGTGGATGTACAGTTCTGCTGGGTACCAGCACACGAGGGGGTGAAAGGGAATGAGACGGCTGACAAGTTAGCAAAAGCATCATTAAGAAAAGAAATTACAATACCTATTCAGCTAGGTAAAGGAGAAGGGAAAACAATAATCAAGGAAAAGGGAATGGAAAAATGGCAGGAGAAGTGGGATGAGGATCAGAAAGGAAGAGGATTTCATAAAATACAAAAGTCAGTAATAACTAAGATCTACAGAGAGAGGAACAGGAGGGAGGAAATCCTCATTTCCCGTCTTAGAGTAGGACACACTGGACTGAATGACACCATGTATCTGCTGGGGAAAAGGATAGATGATTTATGTGATATGTGCAGAGTAAAGGAAAATGTAGAACATGTGTTGTTACACTGTATGAAGTATAAATTAAAAAGGAAAAGATTTGAAGGAAAAATTAAAGAGGCAGGTAGGGAGTGGAGCCTAAATGGAATTCTGGGAACAGAAGGAGAGGGAGAAGAGATAAGGAAAGGGAGGAGGGCGCTGCTTGTGTTCCTAAGGGACACAGGGCTGGCAGCTAAAATATAAAAATAGGTAAGTGACATGAAGATGCACACTCTTGTACAGTAGGTGGCGGTATGCACCTAAAAGTTGTTTGCGACCCGCCATTAAAAAAGAGAAGAAGAGGAAGAAGAAGACACACCTTTTGCTCAACCAGCAAGTGAACCACCCCAACAACCACAGTAAGTCAAAGACAAAGAAACACATAACAGAAAAGAGCTTGTTTAACCCCTCAGAGTGAGAATGTGTTCACTCCATTTAAACAGAGTGAGAATGTGTTCACTCCATTTAAACAGAGTGAGAATGTGTTCACTTCATTTAAACAGTGTGAGGATACAAACATATTAACAAGATTCACATCAAACAAACTGTGTGGTGTGAATTGTTTGGGTGTGTTTAACTGCAGATGAAATGAACCTGTGCAGGTGAGTGTGAATGGCTGTTAGCATGTGTGGCTGTTAGCATGGCTACTGGCATAGCTGTTAGCATGACTGTTCGCATGTGGGGCTGTTAACATGGCTGTTAGTGTGGCTGTTAGCATGTGTGGCTGTGGTCATCAAACATTTAGCACTCTTTTTAAAGACACCACTCATACAGAGCAGCAAAATATTCTCTGCATCTCTAACCGTGTACAGAAATGAACCAAAAATGGTAAAACTACTTATGTTAAAATGTTTAAAGGGACATTCATCCCCAAACTTACTTACTTTGTTGAATAAGTTCTCATTGTGAAATGTCCAGTTCTCTGTAACTCGGTCTGGTTTCTAAACTTGTTACTTATTCATTATTTAATATTAACTTGATTGTACAGTATTAATATAAGATATCAGTAGCATATTCGTGTCATTTCCTTTTTCCTGCCTGCCTCCTCACCATGAACTTCATGGAGTGCAATGGAAATAAGTCATGTGACTTTATTGTGATATCCTGATGACTTTTAGTACTGGATGCACAATTGTGTATGGTATTTTTTAATTTATCGAATAAAATCAATCAATCAATGGACAATATTGCAAGTTTTCAGTTCAGCAAATAACTTTTTATTTTATTTTACAGAAGTTCAGTTTTTAAAACAAACAAAAACAAAGATACAGAACATTTAAAAGACACAGATCAGCTAGAAGCAAATCATCTTCAAAAGCATATATACAAAATATGATTATATATGATTGGTACCAGTGCAACACAAAAGGTAAGGTGTGTCTAGTGTTGGTGGGAAACTGTATCAGTACCTCATCTCTAATCCATCCAGATGGCTCACCAGTGAGAAAATGAAGCACAAACAGGCTCTAGTCTGCAGACTGTAATTAAACACACCACTGATTACTGTGGATTTTGTTGCTCAATATTAAAGAGAAACAGAAATAAAAGGGCATGAAAAGAGTAAGAAGGATCAAGACTTTAATGAAGTGGCCCTCAGCCAAAAGAGAGCAGCAGGAGCTTTATTCAATGCATTAGAATCCAGCAGGGCGAAGTCTTTTCTCAAAAGGTTAAATCTATTTTTGGAGCAGCAACATATTAAGTAATAACACAGCATTATGTGATAACTCCACAAAATGTCATAGTTTCATATTATGTAACAACACCCACATTTTGTAATAAATGATTGCACATTGCAGTGGTTATTACAAAATGCAGGTGTTGCACTTTTTATTTCCTGAAATTGTAATGATATGGTGCATGTATTAACCAACCAGAACGGATGTTTTCAATGATAAAACTGTTATAACATTAAAACTTTATTTTAATGTTCACATTTTTATGCGTTCACCCAAAATTAATTTTAAAAGATAAAATTAGCTCAGTAGATTAGTTTATCTTTCTATCTTTCATAGGCCAAAACTACATCAAGCGTAATTGAAGTTAAGGGTTCATAGAAACTGCACGACTACGGATGCAACAATATATTGAATCTATGTGATGACGTGACTGTGATATTACATGGTTAATTATCTTTTATTTCTTTGATAAAAGGCTGATATGTTTTATCTTTGTTTTACAGTTGCACTAACTGAAACATTAATTGTTAAACACAATTTCTGTCAGTTTTTTGCACATGCTCAGGTGATTGCTGGCTGCTTTTGTTTCATTGAAGAATGAGAGCAGAAGCAGTTTAAGTTAAAAGCAAAAAAATTTTTTAGACAAAAAAAATGCAGCAAAAGTACATTTCTTCAAGAAGTCATTTTTTTTGTTTTTTAATTATTCTATAGTATTGCACCATGGCCTTTTTATCATGGTATTATCGTAATTTGAGTTTTTGTTATGTTTACATCCCTGTGCCTGACAAGTGAGTGTCAGGAGACACAGATGCATACATATGAACGCATGTGCCAAGTAATCAGCTTGTGGCTAAAGAGAACAAGACCAGTATGGAAGAATATTCTATCACGTTTTTTATTCTCTGTGCCCACGTACAGTTCAACAACACTGTGTTCAAATTCAGGCACACAGATTGTAAAGAAACGGGGCGACGTGCCTTTAAAGTTAAAGCTCCATCTGATTGGACCAACCTGGCCAGGTCACTTAGATCATTTAGCTCCTTTCGTTCTTTAAGGTATTTCTTTTGACTTATCTTCAACCTGCTTTTGGTTCTAATTATACTAAAGTTATAAACATAATTGATCTCTTGATCAGAGAGAGTGGCTAGGTCTGGAAGAGTTTATGTCTCTATGTTTGAGTGCATCTATGTTGTTTTGCTTCATGTACTGTATTTTCAGTACATTTGTGTCAAGGACCTCCTTGAAAATGAGACTGTTTATGTCAAGGGCTTTATCCTTCTAATAATTTTAATATGTATATAAAATTATAATAATTTAGTCACTTATTCAGCTTCCTTCACCTGATCTTTTGGTATCAGTCAGACATTTTTTTCCACTATAATATATCCCTGTCCTGGCTTAGAGAACAGATGCGTTTATTCCTCCACAGTCTCACTGGAGCATTTTGTTGCACTGTTGTTCATTCAGCTGAAGGAACACAAAGGTTTGACTTTTATGTTGAAACATTTTTATATCAGTTGAGAAGCCACTCTACAATAAACTATATAATTGAGACAAACTAAATCCAACAGTTTGCAGAGAAATAACATTTTATTCACGCTCAGTATCATACATTTTCAACATGTTACTTACTAGTGGCCAGTGATGGACACTACAACTTATTCTCCCTCCTCCTCTCCCAAGGCAATGCAACTTTTGCAAGTTTCATCTACAGTGGCAATTCAAGGTACTCAACAAGGGTTAAAAGACAGTTTATGAAAGAGAGGCAGTTGATACATGAATCATTTCTAAGAAAAAAACAAATGATTTATAAGAACAATGAATAAATAGATAGCAAAGTAGATAAAAACAAGACTTAAAAGAAATTTTTTTAAAGAACTAAAATAACTCAACTGAACTAAAGACGTCCATGAAGTGGTTTGGGGTCCTGGTTCAAAAGTTTAAAGGGTGAGGCTACTTTTATTTTGACAGGGTGTCTGTTCCAGAGAAGTTGTAGCACAGTGACTGAAGGCTGCTTCACCAGGATTAGTCCTGAGCAGCCCGCTCACGTCTGACCCGGCAGGAGAGAAATCCTCACACATCTTGTAATGTTTTTAGCAATAATTCAGGCAATCGGTTGCCACAAGTTCTTTGAGTTGATAAACTTAAAAGTTGGAGGTTATCAGAGCTTAAATATAGTTTCTGTTACATGTACTCTTGGATTAGTTTACGTAAAATATTTGATTCAGCCAACTCAAATTATTTCAGTAAATGCAACAACAATTTCTATTCACACCACCCAACTGCAACACACTGTAGAAATGAAAAAGTTGAGAAAACTTCATGAAATAAATTTCCCCAACTTTTGAAAAAGTTTTACCAGCTAATGTTTTGTTCAGATCATTTTTACTTTAATTTTCAAGCATCCGAGTAAAGACGAATCAGTTTCACCGTTCACTGTAAACTATTTTTTAAAGGCGATTTTTTTGGGTGGTTTCTAAAACGAACAAGATTCAATTTATCTACAGAATAAAAGTAAATTATCTTAACAAAAGATTACAAATCTGCAAATGTTAATTTCAAAGTTTCAAAACTTTTCTGAAGGCAACTGCCTTAAAATGAGCTTTCTCTTTTTTTCCTCTTTCTTCTTTTTTTTAAAGGACAGAATTGATTAATTTTAAGAATTAAAAACAATTATTTCATGTTCGGTAAGGTAAAGTTTAGTAAAGTTTTCACTACTTGAGCATTTGGTTTTACAGTGTATTGATTCATAATCGGTCAGCATGGCCATATGTTCCATCCTGTGGCGAACAGGAAGCCAGTGAAATGACCTAAGAATCGGGGTGATGTGGTCTGACCTCAGTCACTGCATTTTAAATAAGCTGTAGCTTTGTGATGGTCTTTTTTAGGAAACCCTGAGTGGATGAGTTTTTACAGGTCGGCTTGTGACATGAAGTCCCTGAGTTTGGCTGTATTTGCGAGATGAAAAAAGCTGATCTTGTTACTGCTTCTATGTGGATATTTAGACTAAGATCAGACTCAACAATAACATCCAGAGAGGCACCACAGCTCATAGGGTCGAATTTAACAATGATCTGTTTGAGAAGTGTCATTTAGCTTCATTTAGAGTAGGCCTGCAGTGTGGAGTGTGAAGTTGCAGCGTCAGCAATGCAAAGAGGAGTCGACTCGCACTCCTTCAACACTACAAATGTAACTTTAAGAGCTGTCATTTGTAAAGAACGAAAAAATCTGACAGCAGTACTTTTGTGTTAATTCCATTACAGAAGAGACCTGATGTTCTCTGCAATAAGGTGGATAAAGACGTGCAGATATTTTAGTATCTGCAACTGGCCAAACTGAGCTGGAAGATCAGATATCTGCAAAAAGCCAATAACATGCATCCCTGTTAACAATATGTGTAGAGAGGAAGATACCATTTTGGTTGGTTTTGACATAATGCACTGAATAATTACATTTTTATCTTCAAAAAAGTGTAACTCCCACATTTTGTAATAGAAGAGATGAGGTGGGTCACAGGAGGTTTTATTTGGGTCCCCTACAAAAGACTATGGGAAAAATTCTGCAAAATTTAAGATGTATATCTAGAGTACATCTTTTATAAAGCATTTAAAATTTGTATATTGTTTTACTGATGAGAGGAAAAAACAAAAGCCCTGTTCATTCCACCTAGATGTGCTTATTTTATCTCATTTATGAAGCAGCTAAAATGTTCTACACTGTAAAAACAAACAAACAAACAAAAAAATTCAAGGCGACTTACTTCAATAGATTTTTGAGTTTTGAGCCCAACTCAAACTCTTTTTAAAAAAAATGTTTTACCAACTAATACTGTTTTGTTGAAATAATTTACTTTTCTTCTTTAGACAAAATTTGAATCTTTGAGTTTTACAACCCCCCAAAAATTGTACTTCAAAAATTGGATAAAATTGTTGAAATAAGTTGCCTTGAAATTGAGTTATGTCAACTTTTTTAAAAGTTTGTTTTCTTGATGAAGGGAAGTAAAACGATTGAGACGGACTGTTAACTTGGCCTAAATGCATTTATTTTTTATTTTAAAAGTATTTAATGTGTATATGCATGTGTCAAGATAATGTATGATGATGTGTGAATGGCAGTAACAACGGTCAGGAACGTTCTTTAACGCCCAAATAGACTCTCCCAAGATTTATTAATAAGGCTTGTTGTGAACTGGGTCATGATGGGTCTTCTTTTTTAAAAAGCAGGTCAGAAAAAAGTGTGGGAAACGCTGGAATAGATAATAATAATAACTACCGCAATATGTAGTAATTTATGGGGGAATCTATTACATATTGTGTTCAGGCTGTTTATTACAAAATGTGGGCGTTATTACAGAATGAAGTCAAAATTGACTACATTTGTGTGATGTGGCTATAAGGCCTTATGGTTATTTTAAGGTTTAACTCCTCAAAAATGACTTGCTGGTGTTTTTGTGTCAACAGATTAACAGTTGTGTGGAAGTTGCAGCCGCTGTGACTGACAGGACTGCCGTGTCCCGTCTGCCTGCTCAAAGGAAGGAGCCATTTAAAATGTGAGTACATTTGATAATCTACATCGCTACATCAGCCTCAATATTCTAAAACACAGTTTACATGTAGATACACTGGAGGTCTGCAAGATGATCTGTGCCTTTGATTTGAAGTAACAACGCCCCCTGGTACAGAGGTTCTTGAACGGCATTCTGGGAAATAAAAACGCTTCTAATTAAAAGTAGGCAAGGCAGGTCTATGGAACATTGGTGCATAAATGATTAACTTCGTCATAAAATAACTGCTGGGATGCAAGAGACAGACTGTATCTACTGTCAAGTATCAAAGTGATTTTTTTCCTTCATGTCCATGAATCAGTCCACACTTCATCTGACAATCAAACCTGACTTTCAATACCATGATCTACTTATTATTATACCGTCCAGGGACGTCCCACACGGGTGTTTCCCCCAGACCCACATCAAGTATATTTTACTACATAATGCAGTCATTTTAACAATGAACAATATAACAGACTGACATTAAATGAAGTAAAGGCAGTTTCATGTGCAGCCTGTTTTCTGGTTTATCTGCACAAACAAATGACTCAACAATCAAAACACAACATTGTGTCAAAAGCAACGGATACCAAAAGAATTCAAATAACACACATTGAAATGTGACAGTGATAGAAAATGCGTCACATCAGTGCGAGCAGATGTTGAGTAGTGCAATGTGTCTTTAATGTATGACTTTTATAGCAGCTCCACTGTTTCAATGGAAACCAACTCAAAAGGAGAGAAAAGCAAACCAGCACCTACAACACAATGAACAATGTTCACTGCAGCTTTCAGCATTTCGGGACACCAGCAGAGAATCCTTCAGAGAGTGTCGTTCACAATACTCAATAACAGATCTGGCAGTTTAAATGTATCTTTGCAGTGTTCTTTTGACAGAAATAGATGGTGACAAAGTCTCTATTTGTTAATGTTCATGGAGATTTGATCCTCCTCAGGCCTCGAAAGGGAAAAATGGGGTGAACTGCTGTCAACTGATACTCACAGAACCTGTGATGAGGGCTCACAGACACACTGCTGCACTTTAAAGGGCCACAAGCCAAAATACTCGTGAACAAGTAAATTAGACAAACAATTTAGAAACTGGCAGAACTGAGCAAAAGACCTGAAGAGAAAAAGAGTTCAGAGTTCCAAAGTCTCCAAAATGAAATAAGTAAGTCAGTACTTAAAGAATCAACTCTGACTTGATTGTCAGAATTCTGACATTAAAGTCAGAATTCTGACTCATTCATAGTTTGTCTGGTTGGCACCACCGTCAATGCTGCCTATTGAAACACGTGTCTCTGCAAGGAAACTAAAATATCCAGTGAACATCATGGAAATGAATTACAAAATAACATTAATAATAATGACTTGAGTTTCAATAGTTTCTTCAATTATTTCACAAATTGTTGGTTCATTTACATATTTGACAGTTTGTTCATATGATTATTTCTTTCATAATGTCTTTTTTATTTATCTAATAGTGAACAGTGGGGTTCCAGAGTGTGCTCTGTGGGCCAGTAGCATCATGAAACAGAAACCGCAGGTATGGCTTTGTTGACTTTGTTTCTTTGTCCACATTGTGGCAGTGCAGCACAGTGTGCGTCATTTATTTTGCATTACTGCTTACTGATGTTTTCTTTTATACTGGTTTGTATTTCCTAATAAAAACAAACCAAAGGGCAGAGAGGAGGTTAAATTAAATATTGTGTAGCGCGCAGCCAGTGTAACCCATATCTATGGAGGAATATTATGGCCAGTCATAAGGAACAAATATGAGGGAAGGAAGATTTTTTGTTTTAATTTAGCATTTTGAGAATAAAGTCATTGTTGAATAAAGCTGAAAAACCATTTCAAGAATGGTCAAAACATTTTCTCAAAAATGCAAAAAGCCCCTTCCTCCTCTGATTTAGTTTTTTCTGGAACTAATACTGACAGTTTGACTTTATTCTAAAAATACACAATAAAAAAATCCTTCTCTTATTCTCTTTCCTTTATGCCTGGCCCTTATAATCTTATGTATGTTTCAGATGATGTAAAACTATTATTACTATAATCAATAACACAGTTACCATTCATATGATCTTATGGTATATGTTAGTGTCTTGTGGTCCAAATGCTGCTTTAAAGGCTTTTCTCCTCTGATAAGAACACTAAGAAAAAGAAATCTAATGGAAGCTCGGAATATTTGGAAGTTTAGGTCATTTTTGGCCTGAAAATGCTCAACTACTGCATGTCAACCATGGATAATGTTTAAAGATATAAACCCTGATTCTGTTCAAGCATTCAACCTCAAACTCAGGAGGTGTATCTTTAAATGATTATTCCTGTCATTTCTGGGTTGACTGAGCTTGTAATGTTTGACCCTGAGTGTCAGTTCTGGTCATGACCATGAGGGGGCAGTGTAACTGTCTGCTCACACAGTGTGCTGCGTGCTGGCTGAGTGCTGGACCAGAAGAGAAAGTGAAAGAAGCTGATCTACCTGAAAACACTGTTCTCACTGTCCTCCTCAGGATGAAGTGTGAGTGCTGCTGCTGCTGAGACAAACAGCTCTTCACTCTTCATTCAACATGTGCAGTTTATACTTGGTGTATAAATGATGGTGTCTCAAAGGAACACACTGCAGTCTTCATCCCAGTGCACCCGTCAAACACTGAAGTATCATATGCATTGTGAGAGTGCGTGTTTTTGCTCTAATGAATCCCATTGATGATGTTATTGTGCAGCAGCTCCTGATCGTGGTTGTGCAGGGTGGGGTTCACCTCCTCGTCCCTCAGCCGAGCGTTCTTCCTGATCTCCTCCAGGGAGTAGTCCTTCACCAGGCTGCCGTTCTCGAAGACGGTCACCAGCAGGTCCTGAAGAACAGAGAGCAGAACAAGCAGGAGGAGAAAGTTTAATGACAAAACTATTAACTGCGTTCAAGCTGCAGACAGTTTAAAGAGGTAAGATTTGATAGTGCAGAGGGACAGAAACCAATCATGATTTTACATTGAGTTTAAAATATAACAGAATAATGTAATATGTTTTTTTTTTGTTAAGTACGAGGAAATGTGAAGTGGCATCACTGTCTTGGCTTGAGATCACATGTTTTTAACAGAAAGCTGTCATTACAAACTGTGGCATGGGCCTTTACCAGACATGGAGGGTCTCATGAAAGGTCCCATCTGGAGGCATTGTGGGAAATG
>JAJHUR010091560.1:0-26644 GCA_027495735.1 Lutjanus campechanus
ATCCATACAGATCTTTAATTTCCATAATTATCTGCCTACAGATGATTACTGTCAAGCTGTCAAACTTTAAAAACTTTAAAAAAAAAAACAAGTGATGACGTGAGAGGTGGAGGTTTTGGATAAAAGTCGTGGGGATAAATCAGGAAGCCTGTGATTAAATGCTTGCATTTCAGCGTAAGTGACTCTGTTGAACAAGCTAAAACACAGTGTGCGACAGGCAGGTCAAAATAGACACTGTTCGGGGCCGTAAATCACTGCACAGCTGGAGGTGAGAAATAGCAGCCTGACTAAGTGCAATGAAAAATGGACAGTTTCATCCCGTTGACAACCCACAAGAACACAGTGTCAGTTTTATTTATTGTCAAGGTCTACTGAAGTCAAGAGTCTGCGACTACTGCTTTGTCAGGCCGACCAGCCGAGCACTCCCATCAAAATGTAGCTGTGGTACTTTATACAGTATATACATCATTTTTAAGTTTGGAAACATGATACCATTTGTTGATATTTCTATAAACAGTGGACTGCCAGGTGCTGCTGTTCTTTAAAATGGAAAGGTAATTAAAAGTCAAAGTGATTTAGGTTCAAGTATACGCACAATAAACCCTTTTATTTCATGCAGGTGGTCATCACCAGAGTGGATCTTAAGATTTTCTTTATGTTCTTGAGGGTTACATCTCTCTTCACTTTCCCTTTTTCTTTTCAGTCAGCTAACAGGGGATGCTAGCAAAATGGTTTGTGCAGTTCCATTAGTAAAAACGTGTGTAACAAGTCACACCTGGTGGCTTGATTTCAAACACCTGCCCACTAATTATGAGTGAAGTTTATAAAGGAGAGTAGTTTGTCAGCACCTGTTCTTCCTTGTGAGAGGCCTGAAAGAGCAGATGTTTGTTGAAAGATTAAAGATTTTTAGCCCTAAAAAGTTACAACTTTGTAAGAGTTTGGAAAGACATACTGTATGTCTTTGGTAACTCACAGCTGCAGATAAATCTGGAAACCACTCGAAACTCAGAGCTGCACAAAATAGCAATCCAAACTCCTAGTTGACCTAAGCCTGATGATTCCCAACAATGTGCTTGTTTCTTGTATATAATGTGTTGCAGTTAAGATATACACTGACCAGCTCATACACTGGATGAGGGGAAGGCTTTAGTTAAACTATCTGTGTGCCATAAAATCCAAACAAATGAGCTGAATGTGGCTAAAAGTTGTGTAGAAATGCAAAGTTTGGTGTCACTTCTCAGTGGCTCTGCAATTAGCTGATCCTTTCATATTACACTTCGTAATTTGAACAAAATCACTTAGTGTGACCTCTTAAGTAAAACTTGTATGCTTCTCAAGTTTGTGCAATAAGTGCAGAGCTGAGGTCAGGAGCCAATAAGCTTAGCAAAGAATGGTACAGGAGCACAGCTATCCTGGTTCCTACCTTTTTTATCTGTACACAAACAGAAATGTTAAATGAGAATGCGCGCAATTGATGCTCCTGTGGCGAACTGCAGGCATCAGATTTGAGAAGCAAACACCACAGAATCAGCACTATTTGGGGAAATGGTTGCAGTGTAGGTCAGCACAAGTTTGTTTGCTTTACAGATGCCTCCCCATTCATTTTCTATATATTTATATCAGAGTAGCCTATAACATAAAGCAGGAAGACAACTGTTGTGTTGGCAGTAGAATGGCTGTAAATCCACTGGGAACCACCCATCTCATTTCATCTATTCCTTTTTCTTCCAGATGTGAGAAAGTCACAAAATGCAAAACTAATTTTTATCTTTTGTTGAATTAGGTCTCTCTAAACATGTACTGCAGCTGCAGAAAACAACAACAACAACAAGAGTCGTCAATGATACTCCAAACTGATACAAAGTCAGAGGGCTGTCTAGGTTGTTTGGTGCGCGTCTTAATGCCTTTGGTGCATGTTCGGCCATTTAAAATGATAAATGTACTTCAGAATGCACATCTCAGACCTTATCAGTGCATTTGAGGTTTTCCTGCAGTTACCGGGAAACTTCAGAGTGACTCTGACAGCTGATAACATTCTGCTGACGTGTAGCAAATGCAACAATATTTCTGTCTATGATGGAGCTTTGAGAGTAAAGATTTATACTGTAGTTGATTTTACAACCATTCAACTTGTATCTAAGTTATGAATCTACATGAACATAAAGATAAGTTGAAACTTAAGATGAACACAAATTTTAAAAAGTGCACTCTGGGCATTAGACAAACAGTGTTTGTAATACAGCAGTTGGCAGGTTTCTGAAGAGTGAATGCAGTGCTGGAGTATTCAGGCTTCACATTGCTTAAGGTCTGGCAATGCCACGAGCTACGTCTGCATGTCAGGCCATCCATCAGTCTTCAATCCACTCCTCTGCTTCCTCCTGGCTTGGATTAGCTCGTATGAAGACAGGATGCCATATTCTCCACCTTCTTTGAATAGCTTAAATCCTTTCATGTGGGTTCAAATGTGAGAAAAGATCAAGAGATCAAAAACCTGCTCACATCCAAAGAGATAAAGCTGTCGGTCATGTCTGTCAGTTGAATCTGACGGAGCAACAGAAAGGCTGCGCTCGTGCTTTGGTGAAAAGGTTGCAGGGATTTTGCCGAGTGAGACTAGACAGTTTCTCCTGAGCGATAGTAGGGTGTGGTCCGAACTGATCAAATCCGTGCTAACAGTTATTTACATACAAGAAATTCCTCAGCAAAAAGGGGATAAGCCAAAAGGAAACCAGTAATTCTGAAAGTGATTGTTCTCCTCCCAGTGCTTTGAAGTGTTCGGCCAGTGTCTGCTCATGTCTTTAATGTGAGGACGACAAGGATGGAGCCTTTCCAGAGATTAGCCTGTATCAGGTTGAACATCATCCAACCCTCTCAATCCTACTGCTGAAAGGCATCCAGACTGTCTTAGTTTGAGTTTTGGCAAACTATGATTTTTGCAAGATGTAATATTTTGAATTTTCCGTGTAATCAGATATGAAGGGAAAGACAGACTGCTTTCAAAGGAGGGTTATATATGTTTTTACCTTCAATCTAGGGCATTTTCCTCCAGGGTATAAACCTTTTAAATAAGAAAACCCCCTTTCACCAGATACCCTGTTATCATTTGTTCCAAAATGACAGTAATTTAAAAAGCTCCAAAAATCCAAATTACTTTTCAGAAATGACAAGTGGCAAGTACAAATGCTTTGTTACTGTATTGAAGTCACTACATTTTAACACAAAAATCTGTACTTTCTGAACCTTACATTTTCAAAACAGGCTTTACATTTTAATTTTAATGCATTTGAGAGGAATTTTTATTTCGCGTCATTGTGCCTTGCCTTCCCAACATCAAGACCATTTTCTACCTAAATAGATGAGAAAAATCCAACACAAAAAAGCGATTCCTTGGTGTATCCATTGGTGAATATCACACACAAAGATGACAGACATACCAAGACAAAAACTATATGAAAGACAAAACAAGACGATAATAATGTAAAAGATGTAACGAAACCAAAACAACGTAAAATTTTGAAAAGACGCAACAAGATGAAAACAGCGTAAAAGACGTTACAAAATGAAAATGTCATTTAAATATACACCAAGACAAAAACAACTTGACGAGACAATTTTTCACTTTTAAACACTGAGTGCATTTCAGAGCCTGTACTTTTTCACTTTTATATAAGTAAAGAAGTTGAATCAGTATTTCTACTTTTTCCAGAGTCCTTTTTTATTTGAGTAAAGAAAGTGTGCACGTTTGCCACCTCTGGAAAATGACTGCATGAAAACGTATTCCCAGAATTCAGACTCCCAGAAAACAGATTTCAGGATGATTAAATGCTGAGGTTGAGTTTGTCTGAAATTTGGAACAAAAGACAATCATCCCCCACATACTTTTGCCAGAATTTACACACAAACTTGACAAAAATGCATCTTGTCTTGAGTGGTGTATATTCCCAGAAAAGCACAAATATTGTTATATTCCATAAATTTTTTATCAGCAAACCCACAAAGAGAAGAGGTCGTCAAAAGGCCTCCTGTAGAGTGTGTCTTATCTCTGCGGACCAGAGATTCATTTAACAGAGAGCTTTAACTTCAAATGATTTTTGAGAAGGGTATGGTGACCAGAAAGACGAGGTAATCCTTTCTATTCAGCTGTGACACTTTCATGTAGGTTAAACAGCTTACAGCGCCCTGGTATGGTGCCCTGCCCCTGGCAGCACAGACTTGGCCATCCGTGGACACAAAGAGAGACAGAAAGGAGGATTTAATTTAATGCAGGAAGAAGGCCGTTCTGTCAGTTCCTTGTAATCCTTGTGCTCCCTAATTCATGAGTTGTAATCAAGCTGCAGCATCGACCCTTGCCAAACATTCCTTGAATACTGAAGCTTCTGTGTTTTGGTGGTGGGTAAAGTTAAAAGACAGAGGAAGAGCCAGTTGGCTGCAGAAATGGCTTGAAAGAGGATAGTTTGTTGGTCGTTGGCCCGATAGAGAAAAGAACAGTAGCATTTCCCATCTGCCTCTTGCAGTACATGAACAAACTGCTTCCAAGACCTGATACACTAGCATACAGAATTAAAGTGGAACTGGTAGACGGACCTGAATGCATCAATCACCTATAGTCTCTGCAAATATATGTTGTGTTCTAAAACATAGACCAAACCCCTCACCCAAATAACCCAGATTACCTATGACATAATCAATGCATACACTCATGCCTAAATAATCCCTCTCAGCCATCATTTATGGTATCTCTGTATCTGCAGAGACCCTGCACTCTGCCTGCAGTGGTGTGAAGCCCCCAACCAATAACGGTTTGCAGGATGTGAGGTCGCTACTCATTAAAAACGTAGTGACCAGGTTAAATTACTGTCTCTGTCTCTCTTCCTTGCTCTCTGTCTGTGCCATGGATGTAAGAGCTGCAGGTCTTAGTGCCAGTTTGACCGAGGGCGGGGCCGAGCAGCGCACTGACCGCCTTGAAACAATGAGAAAATAATATTTTATGTTCACTGTGGTGTTCTTGCTAAAACCACTCCCTCTCTTCATTCACTCTCTAGCTCACTCAACCGCCACTGCTCTCTCTTCATTGAGCTGTGGAGGAAGAGCCAACTTTGGATGGTGTGTTTATAAATAGAAGTCAACAAAATTTTGCATAGTGTTTATTACAAACCAAATATTGTTAATCTCACAAATTTATTTTGAAATTCAGTTTAAGATATTAAGAGTATGCACTGGTCCATAGGCCTACATAAATTTTCTAAATTGATATCTAGACATTTAAACTTTCACTCTTCCTGTCAATGAGTCTAATAAGGCAAATTGTGACCCCGCTAGGATAGCTGAAAAGACAGGTGAATATAAATAAATTCATTTTCACTGACAGGGGAGTGCAACATGAAGTATATTCCTCAACACGTTTCAGCCTTGTTGTGCCGGAGGGCGCAGAGGTAAATGGGAGAATTTGTGGGTTGTACCTACAAATCATAGAGATAGTGGGCGCAATAGTAAATCTTTTCGATGGAGAGTTTAAAGTGTGACTCCGTCTGCCCCGCAGTGGAATGCAGCGTCTCCGATAAGAGTGAGGTCTCGCCTTAAAGCCTGAACATGCCATGGGGGCAGAGGCCTTGGAACCGCTGCTGATCTAATGATACGCTGCACTTGTGTTTTGCACGTCTGCCAACAGAGAGAGAGAGATAGATAACGAGGGAGGGAAAGTATGAAAAAGAGAAATCCCCTGTTTAGAAAAGCATTATTCAGAAACATCGCTACCTAGAATAACATATCTTTGTGCAGAATGATTTTACTGTAGCTGCAGACACTTCCCAAAAGATCCTCAGTTTATTTTGGAGTAAATTTTAAAATCAGGTCATTGAGCACTGTCATGCATCTCAAATGAAATTCTGGATGGGAACTTCATACCTGCCATTTATAGTCAAAACTAATAAATTACAGAAAATGGATAAAATCCCTCTCTAATCTGGAATAATAATGAAATAAAGGCCAGAGATGTGTGTCACATGACCTATCCCCATGTCAGCTATGGCTGCCAAGTATAGCTTAGCGAGCACAGGTAACATAGAGTTCAAGGATAATCTGGGGATAGCAGAGGTCTTATAAACTCTCAGCGTGCTGTGTTTGTGATAACATTCCCAAAAGCCTTGACAAAATATCGCCCATGGTTCCAAAATCAGCCTCGAGCGATTGAGAGTAAATTGGTATTTTCCTTTGGACAGTGTCAAAGACTACAGCTCTCAAGATACTCAAAATGCAATCAAATTTGGCATGTTTGTAAAGGCTCGCAATCTGTTGTGGGATACCACGCTGCAAGCTAATGCCTCTGCACTCAATCTGACTCAAGTTTTCTCCATGTGCCGGTGTCTACAGCAGACTGTGGAGCTTTGTGATGTCGCCGGCTGGAGAGCAGTAGATAGGGTTCTGTGAAAATTTCTCAAGTTTTGCTGACTAACCTGTGGGCAATGTGGTATTCAAAGGTTAATGCCTGTTTTGGTCAGAAAACCACCATTTCACTTGTGTGAACACACAAAATCTGGCTTCAATTCCAGTATAGGGGAGACCGGGAACAGTTGCAACACTTTTTGTACTCCTCTCAATTACTTCGAGGCTATTGAGACTAGACCAACCAAATCTTTATATATCAAACTGACATCTATCTGCTAACTGCCCATACCAATTGCAAATGATTACATTTGACATATTGTTCATACTATTTATCTCAAATTCTGATTTTGCACTGACCCCGACCCTTGCAGTAGGAATACGATCAGGGAACGGTTGCAGCATATTAAAAATCTATTAAATTTCACTAATTAACTTCTATCAGTAAGTGTAATATTCCAAAATATGCATTGCGTTTCAATGATATTATAGTATAATTTATTTTGGCTATGTTTATTAAATAACAGTTATTGAGTTTTGTTTGTTTATACGTAGAACATAGGCTTTCCTTGAGTCAATATGCAGATAATACAGATGCTGTTTAGTCTGTTTATATTTTAGTGTGACAGGAAGAATTGAACAATTTGCAATGCCACAAATTTATGCATTTATTTTACACAACTGCATCTGTTTTAAAAACAGATTTTTGTCACACTCCAGTGTGTGAACTTTTCTTATAAAACTTTATTTCCCTTGCAATGACTTGTGCATGTTATGTAGTTGTAATCGTTCCCAGTCTACCCGACTGCAAGAATAATAGAATGAAATAAATTCACATAGTGTTTTTGACCAAATTTACTCAAATTGAATTATCTCTTCTATCTGCAGATTGTACAGTGTAAAGGTAAAATATTTGCTTTCACTTTTAAATGAGAGGGGATCTGTAACATTCTCAAATGTTTTCTGGTTGTGAAATTCCAAGAAAAGGACTTTTTAAATTGCTTTTTTTATATATATATATATATATTATTTTCTGCATGAAGAATTCAAGTCACTGCAATTCTTTCTGTCAAAAGAGAAATAGATGTAGATTTAAACAGAATTGCCCTTTTTTTTAAAGAAGCAGCCTCTCAGGTTGGGCTGTTAGATTTGCGGTTTTATTTCTAGCCAATTTTTCTTGCCAGTTGACTCAATACTGTCAAAACTAAAGTATGGGGTATGCTTGAAATGAAAGTGTTCACAGCTGTTCCAAATGGGCACGTTCAATGGTAGGCTGAAATCCTGCCATCATAGAAAAGGGCAAGGTGCAATGAGTCATACAAAACTGGATAACGGTGCACACTTTCACAATATCTCCTTAAGGAAATTCATAGTGTTACACTCAGTTGCACACACAAACGTGACCAAAATATTTTGTTAGGGATCGGAAAAAAAAAAACTTGACTATGAAGTTCAAATCCTGCATGCTCTCTAACCTCACCACCTGGATGATTCCAGAGTGAAGCGGGCATGCTTGTCGGAACGTCATGTTTGGAAAGTAATTGACGAACGTGCCTCTGCCAGTTCTGCATCAGGAAAGATCCAAACAAGCATTTTGTCTGAAGCATACTGACGCCTCAATCTATTGCACCGAAAATCCCCCATTTTCATCCAGACATGACAATTATTGCAATATGTTCACTCATGCAGTTGCTGATGAATCACTGTCACAAAACACCTACTTTTTCACCTCCAATTTTGTCAAACTGTCAGTTTTTATGGCTTCTGTGGGACATGTGGGCAAAAATAAAGCCATTATTTACACATTCCCTGCCAGTCATGTCACAGTCTTTGGGTCTGCTCGCTGTCGATTTCTTTCCCGTTGATACGTATAATACAAGCGCTTAGTATGGAGATCAATGATGCTCGGCCAGCTGAAAGCAATAACTCGAGAGCGAATGAAAAACACTGTAGGGACTGAATAATTTTGTGGCATAATCAGACCCAAAGGGAGTGTTGTTGATTATGTCAGTGCTGCTTATGCACTGACAAACACTGCTGAGTTGGAATTTTTGTTGGGGCGACTCAAAGATTTATGAGACTACATATCTTACACAAGCATATTTAACAGGAGAAGCATGCTCTGTAAGCTGCTTGATTAGCAAACAAAATTGGCAGGATTGTCTTGAACTCAACACAGCTGGTGGCAGTTTAAGATCCAGTCCACTTGGCTTTGTACAAACTAATCTTGGAGCTCAAAACATTATAACAGATAGCAGAGTTTTTTGCTTGGTTTTCACCGTCCTGACTCAGTAAATTAAGACTGAGAGCCAGCGAGACAGTGCTCTGAACCTCAGCACTCTAATAAAAGTCAAATGTTATCAGGCTCTCAACATAAGCTTGGCCCTGCGATCCTTTCCACTTCCATGTTTACAGGTACGCTGACCCTGTTGTGACCTCGCAGACATTTGGTGAACAGCTCTACTTTACATCAGGGCCGGGGTCAAGAGGGGAGAAAGGAGCAGAGGGGTCAAAGGTCAGCTTGTTGATTTCATGCTCTTAATGTAGACGGTCACACATGAATTATGACTGGAGACAAGCAGAGGGCTAAAGCAAAGTTTCCTTTGATTCTTTTTAACTTAACCTGAGCTGAGAATTGCCTGTAGCCCATCATGCATGTAGCTTAAAATGGAGCAAAACAATAAGGTTGCAAAATGCTATGACAAGTAACTACAGGAGCAGGCTGTGTGGGGGGCAGGTGCAAAAAAAAGGGTATCAGCACACATAAAGATGTGATGCACTTTATCATGTTTTGTCCACTGGAAGAGTCCCCTAGAAGGCACTTTATCATGTTGTCTTGGACATTTGACCACTCCAGAGGGAATTGATCATGTTTTATATACCACAATGGCATTCAAGAGGCACTTTTGCAGGGTTTTTTCGTTTTTTTCCACCAGTGCACAGGAGATTACATTAGCTTTCAAGTTTATCTGCTCCACTGTGCGCTTTCTTCTGCAGAGATATGTGTTTGAAATTATTTTGATCTGTGTACCACCGTATAGACATTAATGGGAATGTGTGTGAGTGTGGAAGCTGAAGAGCAAAGTTTAGAGTTGATTCATTTGTTTTTTGCAAACTGCCAAAGTGCAGAATTTACCACCCATTTCATAGTATTTAATATGGAATATGTGTGGTCAAATCTTTCAGGAATGAAGGGGGAGGTAAACACAGCGTGTATTTATTTTACACTCAGGATATACATTTCTGAAAGATGCAGGAGCGTTCCTTGAAATCAAGCTGCAAGAGAGGCAGGGCACTCCACACAAACTGTTATTTTAAATCATCTTCACATCAAAAGTCAATGCTGTCGCTGCACCTTCCGTTATTTTGTTCTGTAGAAGAATATTTTGGGATATATCACATGAAGGTTCACTTGTTGGTGTTACACGAGGATTTGCCTTTTATCAGATTGTGCTTTGAGCTTGGAGAACTGATTTGCAGGCATTTGTAAGTAATTATCTTAATTCACTTTTTATAGCCATAGACAAAATTTTACTCTGTGTTTATAGTTACAAAGTAGTTATGGAAGCTATGTAAACATAACATAGGCTACATTTAAAGTTGCATTTGATGATTTCTGCATTGTTACATTGAATTTAACTCTACATGTCTCTAAATCTACTTGTCTAACTTTCTGCTAAAATAGCTTACATCCTTATGACATACACAATCTAAACATTCCCAGCCTTTGAGATGTCATTTGTATTTATTTTAGGAGTAAAGCTATAAATTTAGTAAAACAATCAAAGTTAAGTGAATTATACTCAGTATTTAAGGGAATGGCAATAAACAGGACACTTACAGTAAAACTGTAATAAAAGTAAAATTAGACTGCTAAACTTGCACCTCTTTTGGGTGAAATATGGTCCCCTGAGTAAATCAATAAGGGCAAAATCAAGCAAAGCACAGCAGAGAGATAGCATCACATTAAACCAGATCTGAGCAGCTCTCCACGGACCTAACCACCCAAAGGCTCACAGCCTTCCACTTTGGCCCACCCTGGACACTTCCTGTTGGGCCACTCCTCCCATCTTTAGTTGTGGGGGATGCTGGATCTCAGCGGAGTCTGGCGGAATTGTTCTTAGCATTAGGCAGCCTCGCTTGGCGTGATCGTGGCAAAGCTTGCATTGGAGGAGTGGAGGTGGGTTTGATGTTATCAAAGGTCCTGGTTGGTTGCGGTTGGGGGGGTGTCTGGACCACGGGCAGCGGCCCTCTGTCTAATGACCCTCTGTCGGCTAGTAATTGTTGCCTTGGCTTATGTTCAAGCCTTTGTGCGTTCCAGGAGCCAGCAGCCATGATCAAAGTTGTTCTTAACCTAGCAATACCTTAATCCCCTCAGTAATAAACATGGCTCGGTGACAGAAGCCGCTCTGGTTTCACTGTGGATTAAAGCGGCCCTCCAAAGCTCCAGCTTCTTTATTGATATCCCACATTGTGCCTTTAGCCTGACAGAAAGGTGGAATTTGCTCAGCCCGATCAGCAATCAAGTCCCACCTGGATCTGAGCCATATTGGTGATGTTGGTTTGCAGCTCATGTCCTAATGACCAGTGATGGATACTCTGGTCATCAGAGGGGCTTCTGAGCTTTACACTGAATCCCTCTCACCGACAAGATGAATGGAGCTATTCTTTATACTGTATCACCTGAGATATGGTAGGACTCATCTTATCTGAGTGGGATTACAGGCAGATCAAGGCAATCTCATAAGAACTTCAACAAGCTGTTTAGCCATTCCATAGATTCCACTGATACCTGAAGGGTGGATGGGGTATGGTTTGGTAATGCAAAAACAAAGCTTCATAGGTGGAGAGGTGTTCCCAGTGAAAAGCCATCAGTCTGGATTCGCTCAGGCAGGCACTAATGCTTGTTAATATGATTGTTCATGAGTCAGTGAGTCAGAAATACTGTCTAATTGCTCATAATTTAGGAAGAATTATGATTGACATGGCTGAAATGAAATGATCTGCCAATGCATGCGAGAAGTGCTGAAATTGATCTTGGTAGTGCCTGCCATTTATGTGATGTGTTCTCATTAATAATGCAGTCAAATAACATTTACGGCATTTGCGACATACAAACGATAAAAAAGCTAAATACCTTTATATTTGATATCACTGACACTAAATATGGCTAAACACAATCCGTCCATTTTAATGAGGTTCAATCTGTCTTCACTAACTTGGCTGCCACTTCATGTGGCTGAACAACAAACCCATTAGTAAACTGTATGGCTGCAGGTTCACACCAGCATTATCACACTTGCTTGCAAGTTGGTTGGTTATGGTTTTGGTTTAAGTTGGTAAGGGTGCCATGAAAGAGGTGTTTCACGTTCCTGCAAACAAGTAACCATACCCGGTACTTACACTGATAAAAATGATGACACTTTATTTTTAAATATCTTTGGCATTACTTTGGTCGAGGATTGCCTAATGACCTGGTTGGTTTTAGATTCTTTTGAAGATATAACATATTTTTTTAAATCATTTTTTCCTAGTTTTAGTTGAACAATTAGTACTCTACTGATTGAACAATTTTCCAATTCAATCTTATAAGATAAATGGTCAATGCAAAAATTGATGTGCAGACAGAAAAATATGAGTGTACCAGACCTCTGTAGTCCTCTCCTCGGCTCTAAGCAAGGCTAGTGGCTCAAGGCTACATCAGCCGCTACTAGCATCACACTTATGTTCCCGGGGTCCTATGTTTTCCTGCTCTATACAGCACATAATAGGTTAGGGTTGAGTGTTGGCATTGAACATTGAGACCCTGGGAATATAGGACCTTGAGAACATAGATGTGCTCCTCATATCACAGCCCAATGTCCAACTGAACTGTTGTTGTTTGAGTTGTATTGTGGGTAGTGTGTGCACCTGGACAAAGCATGAAATTAAAAAATATAATAATTCTGTAGTTCTGCTGTATGGTCATCTTGAGTCTGACAAGACTGCAATACTAATCAACCACACTTCAAACACTGCCTCGCTTCATACTGAGCTGTGACTATCAGTTTACAATACAGTATTTTGTAAAGAAGTTACACAAATAGTACACCTTGTTGCGGCTGTATGTGTTCCCTGTGTTGTTTGGCCCTTTTCTCCTGTGCTGTCTGACAGCTCAATGAGGTGCACTTGGCCTTAGTGAAGTGCTTTCAAACTCCTGTGCAGCTTCTTAAGACAGAGGCTTCTGAAGTGGAGACTGCCGGTTTTGTTGCCTCTCTTTTGTTAGCTTTGAATTAGTGTCTTTGTTATTTGTATGTTGTATTAATAAATCCCCTGGATTTGGTTGTTTTAAAGTTGTCTTTGTTTGAGTGATTTGGGTCAGTGTTGGAGTGTTGTTAGCCCCAATAAAGGACAAATAGGTGCTTAACCAGGATCCACCATCTATGAAGTGAGGTAAATGTGTGTACGTTTTTGTGTGTACTAATTACAAAGTAGGTGCAGAGTATGCAAACAGAGAGGTTAGGCACACACGACAAATCTACATGATAGTCAATTGCTACAGCAGAGCTGCTTACTGGAGGACTGTGTTGTATCAGGCAGCTCCCAGATTGAAATGTTTGTTACTGTATAAATGAGGAGTGAAGCAGTGCTGATAGGCAACATTCACATTCACCCCAAACCTTTTCATTTATATATAAAGTTTGAAACTACATCTTTCCTGCATTTGATTATCCGACTCAGTAAAAAGATGAATCTTCAGTGTCCTTCAGGACACAAGCCTGTATTCTGTAGCAGCCCGATAGACTTTCCTCCCCACAGTGTAAACATGTTATTGTGGCAGACAGTGCTTCAGCAAACACATGCTCATTCAGTGGCCATCCGACGTGATTGACAGCGGTGGTGTGAGCACAGGCGCCAATTTACGACTGAATGTCACACAAATATGCCACAATAATCTGAGTGTCGCCACAGTGTTTCTCTGTGGAATATGTGGTCTATCTTTGTCCCATAAGC
Source organism: Lutjanus campechanus (assembly GCA_027495735.1). Taxonomy (NCBI): domain Eukaryota; kingdom Metazoa; phylum Chordata; class Actinopteri; order Lutjaniformes; family Lutjanidae; genus Lutjanus; species Lutjanus campechanus. The sequence goes on from JAJHUR010091560.1 coordinate 13,372, forward strand.
TGAATTTTGCTATTGTAAACATAACTTTTAGTATCTCCCATGATACCTACGGTAAAGACTGTGGATCGTTAAACGATTTCCGAAACTTAAATACCATGCAAACAGCAGTGTAAGCAATAATAGATAAGTAGAGTTACAGATGCATATAGATATAGATGATAGGAGAAGTTCACCACATGTCAGACATACTGTAGACAGTGGATGTCTCCATACCAGCCACAGCACTGGACACCTGTTTTCACTTACACAACATACCAGTATCCACTTGCTTAAGCCAATAAACAGTTTGAGTGAATTATTGTACTGTAAAAAGTAAAAGTAAGAGCAGTCAGCGTGCAATTTTCCTTTTAGTGTTTGAGGATAGTAATAATTTTCCAGCGCTCTGATTAGAGCTTTTGATTGAAAATCTTCAGATCTTCACTCTTTACAACCATTGTGGACGTATAAATAACTACACATTTGTACAGACAATGCAGCACCGATGTTTGCATAATCATGGAGACTAAACCACTCATTATAGAACTACTCTAAAACTTAACAAAAGTGGGTTCATCTTACAAAACAGCAACCATTTCTTTCTATTTCTGTATTTCTGCTTTTTTGGTCAAATCAGAAACTCTTTTGAAACAAAATAACAAAACTGGACAAGTGATTCATTCAAGGATTAAGAAATGCAAACACATAAGACGTCACATGGACATTCAGTCACAGCAGATCTGGATGATTACAAAAATGCAACACTGTCCAGTCTACAGTAAATGCTTCGTTGTGCCATGAGTGCTGCTCTTCTTTCATCTCGCGTGCTGCGATCGTGGACAGTCCATATAGAGCCTGAAGTTCTCGGTGGGTTTTTCCCGTCTCACGAGCCCGCTGTCACAACCATCATCGCTCCAGAACAAAAGGCGTAAACAGCGAGCTCTTTGGTATATTTCTATGTTTGAGTTCTTATGATTTATTATCCAGCTGCCCTCAAATATGTTCCAACTTGGCAGCGACTTCTGCTGAGGATTAGCAGCAGCCGTGGCTAACAGGCAATTGAATATTTATATACTGCTGAGCAGTGGCAAACAAACCCCCTTTTGAGGGTCAGCAGTGCGAGCTGTGAAATCGTTCTATTTATGCGCCTGTTTACACAACTCTTACAATATTTTCATGCTGAATGAATGCAAATTCTATCTCAATCATGACCTAGCTCAGGGGTTAAGTGGTGACAAAATGCATACGCATAAAGTGCAGAGGGACAAGTCAAACAATCTGCTCTTTCTGCATAAAGGGCTTTGAAATAGGGGTGGTCACCCTCTGGTCAAAATGGCCTCTTGTACTGGCCACAGCCAATGAGGGCAGTGCAGGCCGCATGTTGTGTTTGCAAACAGCGGACAGGCTTAGCTGCCACAGAGCAGGGATCTTCCTCTGGTCCCTAACCTGAAGGTGTGCGCATTAACTTTGTCTGGCTAATCCTTATGCCATAGAGAATAGAGGAGGATTAAGACTTTAACCCCTTCAGAGAGAGTCTCATTCTGGAGCAGAAAGGGCCCTTGGCCAGCACCTCTCTGCTGGAGCTCCTCTCGGACTCATTGTCCCGTCACGAAGGCCAGCTGTCAGTGTCCTTGGGATGACGAGATGAATGAGGAGCCCTTGAGCAGTGCGTCTGCTCCCTCTGTTTACTGAGGGGCCTCTTGCTGTGTAAATCACGACTTCAGGGCAGAACAGGACTTTACACTGGAAAAAACTGACAAATGACTTTCTCATCTATGCACGTGTCTGAAATTTACAATGCAGAATAATTAATGGTTGTTTATTCTTTATGTGGATTAACAGCCAACCATCTCTCCCAGAAATGATGCTTATACTACTAAACTGCAACAGCAAATACTGTATGTATTGAGAGAACTGTAATCCCACATGAGTTACATTATTATCAACATATGAGGAAAATCACTCAAGCCACATAATGTTTATACTGAACCCATATTACAAAACGTATTATATGTATTTCATTTGTTTTCTCTCCAACATCTGCTCATCAACTAAAGCACAATTAACTCTTGTCATGGTTATGTTTAGAATGCACAAAACACAATGTGTTTACTTTCTAAACATTTAACCAAAATCACGATCTTCCCCTCAGCTTAACCAAAGTGCCTTTCTTGCCAAACCACATGCACCACTCTGGCTTAGTCAACACTTAGTCTCTACACTGAAGTCTACACTTTGTGATAAAATAAAATGCGGTTGCAAACATGCATCAGGGTTTCTTTTCTCTTTCCTTCACTGGTTGCAGTGATATAAACTGAAACTGTTAGACTGTTTTACTTCATTACCATGTGAGTCGCTGTCTGAGAATTGATCACAACCCTCATAAAATATTAATATATCCCTTTTGACTTTATCTTCTCTTCACTTCTCTCATTATTTTGCTGTGTTTGGGACGCTTTACAAACCCAAAATATCCGTTTTTGACATCCTGGGAATTAGAATTAATAGTCAACTATCCTTCTGGTGCGTTTACAAATACCAACTAAAAAAATCCTTCTTATTTTATCTTTAATAGAGCCTGCAGTCATTGAACTCCAACTCCAGAATGTATATTTTCAGAGCAGTGGGCTTTTGCCCACTTGCTAGATTCACATTGACTTAAAATTGACAGTTACAAACAGCTGGTCAGCTTACAGTGCAGGACCTAAGTTTGAACGCTCGAGGTCGCGTATTTTACCTTTGAAGGTAGATTCAGTAGGATTTTTTCCAGATGCTCATAAATGCATCAGGACCCAAAATACCAATGTTTTGGCTTGGTGAAACCAAGCACAGCAAAACAATGAAAAAAAATAAGGAAATACAGGCAGAGAGCAGGGTCTCTACAAATACAGCCTCCACCACACACTTTTAGTTGGTCATAAGCAGCAATTGAAAGGGATTATGTTTATATTAATCTATACATTTTTTGTTTTGTTTTAAAGGAAAATGTTGCAGATTATAACTTTAACAGAACAGGAAATCAAAAAAAAACATAGGTCTGCTACACAATTCAGTTTGCTTTTTCAGGCTTCCAAACAAGGAAAGCAATGGAAATTGGAAAACTGGATTTGCTAGAAAACCAGCAAACATATATAATGATGAGGGGTTGCAAATTGTTTTAATTCTGCGTTCACACAGTATTAGCAAAATGGGTAGAATGTGAAAATCTCCTGTTACTTGGGAGTGTTATTCCAAGATGATAGTGCTGGTCTTGAAGGCACCCACGACAAGCCGTTTGTTAACAAGTGAAACCAGGTAAAAACAGTGTGTACTGGATTAGATAAATATTGGATTGTAATTAGATGTAACTGCCAGTGAAGGATGCTTTGCAGCCATGTGATGTGAAGAATAAGAAGAGTAAGAGGTCGCTGCTTTTTACCCAAAGCTGTAGATCATTTTAGTGCCAGTTACTGATGGTGTAAAGACAGAAAGAGAACTGACCGCAATGTGTTGGTACACCTGCACGGTTTATGACGGACTGGGAGGGGAACGTTTTACAGTGCGTCCTCTCAGCTCAGACTGTAGGTGGTCTGGTCCTCACACCTGCCTCTGCGTCCTGGTCCTGCCAGCCACACAGCTGCACCGCAGCACTGTCACTCACTTCACACCATGTCTTAACAGCGTTTCTGCATCACAGGTATTCACCCCCTTGGGCTTACATGATGTGGAACCTGTGGGGGCTCCACTGAGTGATCACCGATCAAAACACAAACTCCCTGATAAGGGTGCTGGGTCACCAGGACGAATTCTTCCAGTGGACTGCTTCTACATAAGGTGAGCAAGTGAACCAACAGAGCTAATGTGTAATGTTTCGCTTCACTGCTGTGCAATTGGTGGTCTTCCCTCCCTTTACCTCCTACATGTCTTGCTTGACTTTTTCTCGCTGTTTCACATTCACTGGGGCCACCTGAGACCCCGCATCCACCTGCATGATCAGACTTCTCACTGTCACTCTCTCAGGTTCAACATGCGGCCAAGAAAATACCACCAACAGGAGGATTTCTCACAAACAGATGTCCTGAGAAATCCCTCATGTAGGCTTTCACAGTCACCCTACAATCAGCCAAGACTGTCAAAGCTCCCATTGATGGTGTAAGCTTGAGATAACAGTGCACTGTCTGGGATTGTGGTTGGCGGTAAGGGGAGTGTCCATTTCATGTAGTTGAGTCAGCTCTTGCTAAGCTGGATGAGTGACGGAGGATGGGTGGAAGTAGAGCCCAGGACCAGCTGTTTTCCTGATGGTTACCGCAAAGGTCTGGACCCTGTGGATGATCCTTACCCATCCTGACCTGGAAGTCAGCTCTGCTGTCAACAGCTCTTGGGAATGAACACGTTCAACCCTTTCATCTTGAGGTTTCGGTGACACTGGCAGCACCTTCTCATCCCAGCCGCTTTCAGGCTTCAGGGTGAATCAGCAACTGTTGCCTGTGGGGCAAAGTAAGCTGATCCTGCATGTTACAAAGTCAGCTGGGAAAGATAAGAGATTGTCATTTTCCTTGAACTTTCTTTTCACTTTAACAATGAAATACTGTATGTGTTCAATCATGACTCTGTATAATACATTTTTTTCAAATGCAGTCACTCCACACTCCACCCTGGTGAAACTTGAGGGGTTAGGAAAGAATAGTTTTATTACTTTTTACTTTGTTACATTTGTGCGATGAGCACCTCTACTGCTAGCTACCTGGAAGAAAATTACGGAGAATACACGCAACGTCTATTTTTGACAGATTTCGCATCTAGCTGCACAGAGCAGATCGATCGGGCTGGAAGTCAGACAGAGGAATAGCATAGAGACGCTGGTCAATTTTCAAAATAAAAGTCCCCACGCAGACTCCCTATCATAAAAATAGATCAAACTACAAAAAAAAAAAATGTCTTCCAGACTCTGCAAGCACACTGAAGTAAGTTGCACATACTGTATGTGAAAATGTAGTTAGCTAGGTAATGTTAGCTAGGCTAATTTTTCATGACACATACCATATTATCCCAGAATTCATAGCAGCACCTTACTAACAAAGGCTAGAAGGAAACACACCATTACCTTGAATAATTATGAATTTCGCTGCATTTGAGCATTGTTGGAGACATTTGGGTTAATGTACTAACAATTCTAACTCAACAAATTACATATGTCTAGCATTTTTAATGTGGACATATTACATATCATAGCTATATAAACTTCTCTTCTATTCTCCACAAGCACACTGAAGTTACACTTGTATGGGCAAATGTAGTTAGCTAGCTAACTTGTGACATTAATCTTTGTTGACACTAATTTTTCTTGTAGGTAGTGGTTTTTGCTTTTAGATTGGTGTGCTTAACAGCAGCATGCTCTAAAGATAATGCATTGAAAAGTAACTTGTAATAAGTAATTTATTAACCAGTTGCTTTTTTACTTTTACTTGAGCATGTTTCTCAAACAGTAATTTTACTTGACTTATTTTTTTTTTTTTAATGAAAGTAATTGTACTTTTACTTGAGTGCAGATTTTCAGGACTCTATCCACCACAGCTAAAACTTATCGGAAAGCGCCTGAAGAAATGTCAATAATATCTGCAGGATGGTTAACCATGATAGCTCCCCCTCCCCCAGACCGCCTGCCCACTGTTTCCAGTGCAAGTGCTCTCCATTTGTCTCTGTGGATCAAATGTCCCAGCGACTGCTCTGTTGATCAGCGAGCCTCCTTATAAGGTCGGAGCAGAGAGAGCAAAGCCTTGAGAGAGCCCTACCAGCCCTTTCCCTTTATTTACACAGACTCTGGGTGCACACAAGCACGGAAAATCCAACCAGTCTATCAAAGTTTTTTTTTTTTCTCTCACAAGCTCCGGGAATATCTTTATTGTCGACCACTCCTAATGTGGTACCACCAGACACTGCAGCTTATTTTATGCTTTGCATGTCCTCTCCAGACGATGGATACGATTGTTTGTTTAACCTTCAAACTGGTTGTGCTAAGTTTAAATTTTTCATTGCCATTCCATTAAAAAGTAGTAAATGTACGTGTGTGGTTCAGTATTTCAGCTACATATGAAATGGTAAATGTCTGGTAAATGTTGCCAAACGCCTAGGAACTCCTCCATCTTTAAGACTTAACATGACTGATTTAATTTCATATCCCTTAAATTTCACATTCACAGAGGTCGTTAGAGCGCCGATCAAAATTCATGTTGAGTCTCATGCAGAAATGACAGAGTCCCTCATAGCATGTGAAACAGGAATTTCCTGCGCTGGAGGGCTGTTAACCTGAATCTTAGGGTTAATCTGTCTGGAAAACGGTAATATGACTTTTTTTTCCTGCTTAGATTTGGACATGTGACTGGTTGAGTAAACACGTATTCAGAGAGTGCCTTGCATGAACAGTACCTGCATTCAGCTCAGCAGTCTCCCAGAGTCCCTTTAAACCACTTGCTTCAACACATGGTGACATATGAAAATTATTCTGAGGAGACTTTGAGCTAATTTTCAGCTTTTAAACAAACTTTTTAATGCAAAACATATATGAATTGTTTTCCCCCCACAGCTGCTATTGATTTTTGTTTTTTTTTTATCAGCCACACATTTTTCCAGATCCTCCACAGATAGTTAACATGCTTAAAGGCTCACACATGCTTAGTTTATTAGTAAACCACTAATGGAACTTAAGGTAACAGGATTGGGAGGCTTTGCCGCCGCAGCAGCTCATTTGCCGGGACTTCACATTTTAATTATCACGAGTTCCAGTCCACCCCAGCCAATTAAAAATGATGTATGGTTTTATGTTGAGACGAGTGCCGGCTCTCAGGAAAAGAACATCCATCAAGCTAACAACACATTCATTTACCATTTAGGCTGGAGATCGGGTCACTCTGATTGGCTGAAATGGCTCCAGCGCCGAGACAAGTTAAATTTGAAGGAAAATCATGTGTGTGAGGGATGTTTTTGTTATTGTAATGGGGTCTCAAGTTGGATTTCATTGAGAGCTTTTTTATTATGGCACCATTTTTCCTTCACAATTTGTTTTTCTTTTCAAGTTTTTCATGGTTTCATGTAGCCTTTGCAACATTAGCTATTGTCACTCCATTAATTCATTGATTAGATTTGTAGATTATGCAAATTAATAATGTTTTTTGTACAGTTCTGTGCCAAAAACTTGATTCCTCATTGCTTTCTAATTTGGCCACCCAGATTACTTCAGGTCCCAGGTTCACTCAACCTTTGTTTCAACCCCCCCATTGTGAATCACCTGCTCAAGGGGAGGCACAATCTTGCGCACAGACATGTAGGAGCATTACCGTCCATGGAGCCTGGGGCGATGACGTCTGTGTGTTTCGGTGTGTATGCAACGCAATGAAGCTCAGCTCAAGTTCAATCAGGAAGACATCTTTTACACGTCATTCATTCACAATCTTCTATCTATCTCTCGCTATCTATCAGCTCATTGTGTAGGTGACAACTAGGCGTTTGCAGTCAGTGGAGAGCAGTTACGGCATCTGGCTCTAAAAACTGCAGGTACCTTGATTTTGAGTTTATTATTGTCTATGTGTGCATGACTTCAGAGCAAGTCTGGATCAAGTCGGACACAAATCTAGCTATTGTCTTCATCTCATCACCACCACCAGTGTCTAGAATCTATAGAGGGATTCCCTCTTGTACATACGGCTTCATCACACCCTTAAACTCAAGTTTATATGCATATATAATTCATACCACGATGGGGTCTAATTACCAAAGACGATTCACATTTCTCACCTTTTTGGGCACATGTCAAATGAAAATATTTCTTCACTCTTCACTCTTTGCATAATTAAGGTCATGCCAATAAAGCAAATTTGAATCAACAGAATTGATTCTCAGTGCTCCATATGAGACGCCTTATTGTAAGTTTGCCACCAAATTTAATGAACATCGTAACAGGATCAGCATCTTAACCAAATCAGTGAGGTCAGACGAACGTATGTGTCCCAGAGGTGAATTATCATGACTGGGATGTTTGTCTGCATTGTGGAGACTTGGCTTGGCCGCTGAGCGAAAGGTCTCAGACATGCAGTTATACAGATAATGAGGGAGTGGAGCCGGACGGGACAATCAGACCTGTGTGCATGTGTGTGTGCAAGAAAAGTGTGTGAGCGCACAGGCAGAAACAGCCGTCAGTGCGTCAGTGCAGGCTGGCTGGCAGACAGTCATGACTACTGCAACCGACAGCATCCTTCAGCAGTCAACACACCTTAATGAATGTATGTGAGGCACAGCACAAACAGTGCTGCAGTTCACTGAGTTGATGTATCCAATGTATTTCTTATGCAAAGAACATTTAAGATAGTTGACAAGAATGGAAAAAGCTGAACACATCCATTAAAACACCTATAAGCTGCTTTCCATTACAGAGAATCCCTCCGCTTTGAGTCGGACATTTATGAAGGTGAGTTTACAAGCCCCTTGTGAATGCACTTCGATTCGTTAATGTGGGGTAAACCTGTTAGGAAATGCATGCATGTTTCTTTGTATGTCTGTTAGCTAGTAAAAATCAGCCAGCCAGTTAGCCAGCCAGGCAGCGAGCAAGGCCCTGGGGCAGTCTGGGTAATTACTGGCGAGTCATGAAGGCCAAATGGAATGTTTACTCTACCCTGGGGTCAGTAGGCCTTATGAGAGCGCTCTTCAAAAAGCCTTGACAAGATTTGCAACGGGCCACTTTGTTGTTGTTGTCCCTCTTTGAAAGATAATTAGCTTTTCACCCTCGCTAGCTTAAAAGTTCAAAAGCTTTTGCGGTACAGTATGCACACATTTTATGGGCTGGATATGAACGCTGTTGTGAATTTGAGAACCTATTTTTGTCGTGCAGTGAGAAATATTTTCTCACTTTTCTGTGACTTGAATTGCCCGAAGCTTTCAGTCATTTCTGTTAAATATCCTGTGTGTCATAGTTTTAGAATAATAGGCCGTAAATAATGTTCCAAAGGCAGGACACAGGTAAACACTTAGGCCATAAACAGCTTTGTTTGACAATCCCGCCCATGCCCCTATGTAAACCTCACAAATCAGCTTGCTGAGTATGATCTTTAAGCATAACTGTCAGCTGCTGAGGCTGTGGCCTGGCCCTGGGCTCTTGACCCCTGACCTCTAGGCACTGAGTTCACTGAGTGGTGAACCTCGTGGCTTTGAGGGCAGACCCTCCACGACTGGTTGGGAACCAGGCAGACGCCTCAAGGGCCACGGGGAGACATGAGCTCCTGTGTCCATATGAGTCAGGAGCTTATAGACCTCCATGCAGTGGTCAGTGATCAACACTGCAGAGACTTTGGAACAATTTAATAGTTTTCTCACAGTCATCAGTCCAAAAGGTCAGCCATGTTGGGTACTGAATTTAAACAATGCATCCCAACTCACAACTGTTCCCAATTATTCACCGCCTTTAAATGGGGTCGTGTTTACCACGTTCAAGACAAGATTTTATATGAATGCCCCCTCTCTTGTGGTATTCGTGCCCTTGTAAGTGGAAATTTTCTGAAAAGTTTCCCATCAGAACCATCGCATGGACTGAGCACAGTGTGCGCCCGAGCCAGGCCCTCGCACCAGACACAAACAGGATGAAATCAAAGTAAATTTACCCCAGCCCCAGAGCATGCATAAGGGACTACTTTATTGTGATAGCGGACCTTCCTAACTGGAAGTGATGCAACCGAACTTGAGCAGATGGAGGGAGAGAGCTCAGGGACATTTTTTTGAAAAAAACAATCACCCTGGTTCTATTTTAAGTTTGTGCCCTCACTTTGTTGCTGCTGTTAATAAATTGGTTGAAGACAGATGTTTTACTTACTCATATGTTTATGACAGATCAGCATTTTGATGCAAAAAGGTGTACCAGTAGACCATCAGAGTCGAAAATCCTAAAAGTCTTAGATATTTAGTTAAATTTCCATAACGTAAAAATCAGTAGACCTTGGCTTTCACAATACAAATCATTGAATAGTTGACACTGTGCCTCTCTCACTACCCACACACCAGGAGGACTCTAAGAAGAAGGAGCCAGGTCGTAGGGATTAAGTTTCTCAAAATGTTGGGCCCTTTCTTGCTGACAAAGTTTTTCTCTGTAAGTTTTAGCATTTTCCATGAGTTTTCCTTAACTTTTCCAGAGCTTTAGACATCCTAAAGTAGGTTTAAATTGAATATTCAGTGTGTAATCCACTCTATAGTTTACATCCCAGTATCTCCATAATGGACGCACATCCAGTTACCGACCAACCCGTGACGTCGGTGCAAACACTCACTATTTAATACGTCAGCCTTCTCTCTTGTGTCTGCACAGGAAGTTCTGCTGGCTGAAATCAAGCCAACTCTGGCATTATGATTCCTATCTGGACCCTAATACAACCCCTCAAACTCTGTGCTTTAGATATTATCCTGTCAAGAGCAGAAACTTATTGACAAAGCTGTAGAGGGTTCATATTTTATGGGAGAATATCCTGTGGGAGCCGAAGCAGCACTCCAAGACAGCCTCCCTTCCAGTGAGTTATGTTATGTGAGCGCTGCATTGTGTTCGTCCAAGTTACAACCACATAAAACTTCAAGTCAATTTATTCTTAATTAAACTTTGGTCAGTAAATAGCTTGTTCCACAAGAGCCGGGGACTCGTTCGGAGAGTGTCAGAATGATCTTGTTTCCTCGGCTGAGTTGCTGTTCTTGGCAGTAAACAACCCATCATGTCCAAGCCAAAGTCTGTGCGGTTGTAATCATTTTCCCCTTCATTCTGAGCTTTTGCCTTCAGCTTGTTTTCAACAGTTTGTCCAGCTCACAGAGCCAAGCGAGTGAAATGTACTCTTGTTAAAGGGAGAAGTAGCTTGTCTTTCCCTGCTTGTTATTGGTATTTTCCTTTAAGTCGGGCCCAAACTTCAACAAAGTTCATGGATGTTTTGTGGTGCCTTGTGCATTATCGCAGTGGGTGGGAAAGTTTCAGCTTTTATGAGCTTTAACTATGTATCTCTCTATATCTGCTCATATGATGTAATGATATGAGTCACTGTTGCCTCTGCAAGCAGTCAACTGATAGAATTAAATAAATATGGGTTAAGTTACCCTGACGATAAGGAAAGATAGGATCTGTTTCCGCTGGGTAAGGTATAGGGGAAGTGTGATGATATACAGTAGCAACCAGTTCAGGGGATTTCATGTGAAAGCCCCTCTTGTTGGCTTTCCTGCTGTCCGAAATCCATGCGACAGAGATCTCTGTTGGGATAGCAGCGCTGCTTCCCACCACAACAAAGCACCCCGGGGCTTCCTGTTTTAAGGCCGATACTCCAGCAAAAACTATGCAAGCATCCGCTGGAAACTGAGCTGTGAATCATATCAAGATCCTGCAAGAAGGTAATGTATTTAGGCTCTCCAAAATGGCCCGATGTGTTCTCTGGGAGAGCGGACACACTTTGAAAATTTAAAAGTGGAGACAAGACTCATGGAAGAAGTGCAAAGCAGAGTTGTGGCCTCTGTTAGCTTGCTGCTGGTACAGTGGAGACTTGTTCAGCTCATCCACAAATCACACCATCAGTGAGAGGAAACGGAATAGGCAGCGTTGTTATGAAAGCCTGCCCTGTTCAGGGCTGTCTGTGTGGTGCTAGAATCTCAGCTCCTCGTCAGTACAGCGCATCTCTCTGGTATGAGGTCGTCTGTGTGATCCACAGTGTCATAGGGGCAACTAGCCTAGAACGAGACAGACAGTCATGCATGCTCCTGGCAATGAGATATGCGGAGGTATTCATCCCTTTATCGCACCAGCGATCGCACAAATCATTTAGTGAATATGCTCATATAACACAAACACATTACAGCACACTCACACACTGAGGATTGCGTGATGTTTCTAGTGGTTATGGTGAGAGATGATTATTAAAATGCTTTAATCTGTAAATGATCTAATGCAACCAGTTGTTTACCTTTTATAACATGGCATGATCAGTAGTTGACGAATGCTTAATAAGTAATTTAAGGTTATAAATTAACTTATTGCTGATGCTACCAATGTAAATGAGGAAATATACCAAATTATTTTAAATTATTTGCCAAGATCCAACAGAGTATGCCTATTGTTCCAGTGACCCACTGTTCCAAACTCCAAAGAGCCCAAAAAATGTCCCATTATCACAAAAACACTGTTCATTGCTCTGAAGAACCATTGGTGACCTCCATCATCATAGTAACAATAAGAGATACAAAGTTAAGGTTGTGAAATGGATGCAATTTACATGCTCTCCAAAAAAAAACCTGGTTAGGTATAGGACAAGATGGTGTAAGTTTGGAACAAAGGGGGTTTGTTTTCAGGATGATGGGCTGTCAGACAAATGGGCTTCCATACCCAGTGGGACTACTGGGGTTTCGGCATAATGAGCCATCGGAATGATGGCATGCCACCAATCACAGTGATCGAATGTGTGAGAGAGTTAACATCCAGGAGCGTATAATATACCAAGACTACTGTCACTCTGTGAGGCTGAGGCACAGTAGCATTTTGACTTAAATACTAATGTCATGTCTACTTGGTCACAGTGGCAGTGGTAGCATGCTGATGTTTAGAAGGTATAATGTTTGACCTGACTGATGGTAGCAACAAAAGTCAGGGGATCACCAACGTTGTTCCAGTTCTGTACAAGTGTGTATAAAATTTCGCAGCCAACCATCTGATAGGGATCTTAATAGAGACTTTAGTTTAGTGCCAGTTCATCCTGTACAGTGGATGTTAAGCAGAGATGGGGGGACTCGAGTCGATGACTTGACTCGAGTCGGACTCGAGTTGCCATATTTGTGACTTGTGACTTACTTGATCAACATGAACTTAAGACTTGCCTTGACTTTGACTTGCCTCTCCTGACCTGTGACTTGACTTAGACTTGAGTCGTGTGACTTGCCAAGTCATTAAATTCCTGTTAAATTATTTTTTTTTTAAATCAGAAAATAAATTATTAGATGATGAGCAAATTGCTTTATTGTGCGTGAGTGCTCTTGACCTGTAGCATATCACCAAACCTGGCAACCCCTCTCTACTACGCGACAAGTGACGCGCCTGCTGCGGACGGAGTGATCAGATTCGACAGAGAGCATGGCAGAGACGTGGAAGGCACCACCCTTGTCTCGAAAATTGTACAGTTTGCTTTCAAAGATTATACAACAACACAACACAAAAGAGGAGCTGTCTGCAAAATCTGCAATGTTAAAGTCACGGATACTGCGAGCACCACATCGAATTTTATCAGACATCTCAGGACAATACACAAAGAAAGGTGAGTAACGT
>JAJHUR010091561.1:0-17115 GCA_027495735.1 Lutjanus campechanus
TTTTAGTTGACCATAGGGCTGCTACTAACAGTTCCTTTCATTAATATTTAGTCTGCTGATTATTTTCAATTAATTGATTCGTTAAATAAATAAAATATAGTGAAAAATGATCACTGTTTCTCCAGGTGACATCTTCAAACGTCTTGTCTGTCCTCAACACTAACATATTCAGTTTACTCTCACAAAGAAACTCACAACAGTTGACTCAAAATTAGTAATGGATTATCAAAATAATTGCCAATTAATTTAATAGTTGACAGCTTATCGATTAGTTGACTAATTGCCGCAGCTAGTTTATAAAATGGCAAAAAAAAGTGAAAAATGCTCTTCACAAGCCCAAAGCAGAGCCCAAAGTGACATCTTCCGTTTTTTTTAATTTTGTCCAACCAACAGTCCAAAACCCAAAGACTCTTCATTTACTGTCATAAATGACAAAGAAGCAAATCCTCACATTTAAGAAACTGGAATCAGCAAATATTTGACTTTTTTGGCTGAAGAATGACTGAAACAATTAATCAATTATCAAAATAGTCAACAAGTAATTAGTTTAATCAAATCAAGCAAACCGTTGCCAGAGAATGACTTTATAGCAGAGATACTCACCTCGTTTTGTCACTTCTGCTGAATGACAGGGGGCCAGTGGTTAGTTAACATTCATAATAACATTATTTATCAGATGAAATGATCAATAAACGTTTCTTGCAGTGCTACAAGACAGGAACACTGCACTGAAGCTGGCACGTTTTGACTAGTGATGGCACCTGTTATTAGCAGCCTTGCATACAGCAGTTAACATTTGGCAAATGAGACACGGTGCTTTACAGCAAATTCATCTGTCCATTTTTCATTGAATTGCCTGTTTTCATTGTCGTTCTTTCCACATTTGCTGCTCTCACCCATCTTTGCAAAGTGGCAAATCTGACCACAGCAGCTACACACAGGTCAGCTGTACACAGAAATCAAACTTCACCATAGGCAGAAGTTTTTGTGAAACAATTTAGTTTCATTGTGAATTAGAAAATAAGCGGAAGGTCACCCAGAAACACATCAGGAGCCAGATTTGGTCCACGAGATGCAATTTGAGTATCCCTGGGTTTTAGAAAGTTTTCTCCTCTTTTAAGAAAATTATCAAAAAGTTAGAGTAGTGGTTTCCAACCAGGAGGTCGAGACAACCCAAGGGCTTCGAAAATAATTCTGATAAACAAAACAAAAGCACTTCTGCTAGGCTGTATGGCACATCTTTAGCTCACTCTTTCTGACCCCTCTCTAATCTTTTTTTTTTTTTTTATTGACCAATATTTGCCTAAGTCCCCTTAAAAACTCTGCAAAGGAAACAATCTGAGATGATTATTCTTGACTAGAACTGACTGCATGTGTAACCTGTGATGCATTGTTGCAAGAAAACAGCTTATCTCAAAAGGTGGCAAAAATATTCACTCTACTCAAGTAAGATACGTGTGTAAAAACAGACTGGTAAAAGTAGGATTACTGATTCAACTTCTTTACTTAAGTAAAAGTGAAAAAGTACATCCTCAGAAATGTACTCAAAGTAGTAAAAGTAAAACGTTGTCCTCTGAAGGACATTTCTACCGGCCTTTGTCTGCACAAAGCTAACTGAACATCACCTTTTCTCTGCGGTCAAGTCTTCCCCTCTTGTCTGTTTTGTCATGTTATGATTTTTATGTTGTTTTGATGGATACAGCAGGGAAGTGTCTTTTCTATGTGTCATTGTCCCACGTGGTATTGAAATCAGTCTTTATGTTGGGAAGGTGGTGCACAATGATGCAAATTAAAAATAATCAGTAATTCCCCTCAAATGCATTAGAACTAAAGTGACAACTCTGTTTTGAAAATGTAAGAGGAAGAAAGTACAGATATTTGTGTTAAAATTTATGGAGTTAAATGAATACTCAAGTAAAGTACAGATAACTGAAAACTCTGCTAGCAAAGTGTTTGTACTTCAATACTTTCTACCTCTACTGATCAGGCTATCATGCCAAAGATGTTGGTCACCACTGAATTGGAGGAAGAAAATAATAAATAATGTCACCTTGTGGCAGATACCTACACTTCTTTGAACAAATATAAAATTTATCTAGAAGATAAATACAGTGGAGTGTTTTGAAGCAGGTTTTTCCAGGTGGTCTCTGGGGTATATATGTCTCTGTGTGTGCGAGCTGTTTGAGTGTGCATGGTGCACTTTGTGCCACTTTGTGTGTGCGTATGTATGCACACATGCATGTGAGCAAGAGCATGAGAGGAGTCGTTAGGGAGAGTGATGCTGACAGTGGGGTGACCTTGGGGCTCCCAGTCTTCCTCCTGTCGATGAAGGGGATGACTTAGTGCCTCCCTCCCCACCCATGATGGCTCATTTATTATCATTAGGCACACAGTCAAAAGATGCTGCTCGGGCCCTCAAAACAGAGTGGTACGTCTGTGAGTGTGTGCATGCTCTCTGCGTGTGTATCGCTGAGAGTGAGAGACAACAGGACAGAGAAAAAGGAAGTCTTATCTCTTTACAATAAGTGCTGCACATCTGAGCATATGTGTCTGTCAGTCTGTGTTTGTCACAGGTGCGTCTGTCTTTGTGTAAGCTTCTGAACGTGGCGTGTTTATCCATATCTTGACGGAAGACGTGCTTGCCTGTCAGTCCACATCTGCCAGCGAGACGCGCCTCTCTGCCTGCTTACCATGCAGCATAAATAACGCTTCGTGCCATAACCCTAACCTTACGTCACCTCAGCCAGCCAGCGAGCAGCATCAGTGGTATATGGGTACATCAGGGCGGGCCTCTGTGCTATCGTTTCTCAGCGTGATGGATGGAGACTTCTGCAGGCCAGTCAATACCCAATCTGAGCCCCACTGTCCTGATTTAAGATACAGCAGCACCCAGGTGACACACTCAGAAGCACGCCACTTTAATCACTCTGAGCATCAACTCTACACTGCCAAGATTGGTGTGTGTGGGTGGGTCAGTGTGTTTGTGTGTGTTTGTGTGTGTGTTTGTATTAGTATCTCACTCAGTCAAGCACTGCTGTAATCACACGGCGATCGGCAAGTGCCTGCACTTCTGACAGAGTTAACATTTCTTTAGAATGGAGAGGGAGGAACATAAATAACCTTTACTAGGCAGGATTTATGTTATGTGCAGCCTGCGCAGTGACAGAAAACATACATGAAGAAAGAAGGTGGAGGTATAGGGAATAAAATTTGTATGAAGCCTTGTGTAAACTGGAAGTTCTCATATAGTAACCCTGTCTCCCATAAAACATGTCTATATATTTCTAATTGATTTGCCATGGAAATTGCATTTTTGTCTGGATTAGGTTTTTGTAGCAAAGGTTTCCCAATCCATGAAGTGTCAAGTCTTTATATTAAGTGAAAAAGAGGAGGCAGGGTTGGATGATTGGACACACAAAGTCCACGTCTGGATTATTTGAAATGGGCTTGTATGAAGTCAGTTTATTACCAACAGTAGATGGTGATCGGCATGCACCCAGTTTGTAGAAGCAGAGAGGAGGACCAGCATAGAAGCTAAACAATGAACTGCTCTGGATATGGTCAGCAATAAAAAGTATTTTAGCCACTTAAAAAAGGTCCACCTTAAAACTCAGTATCAGTTTAAGGGTACACTATATTTAGATTATTTTCACCACTTTATCTTGATGTCAGACAGTCTTCACTGATGGGAAATCACTGTTATATAAGCCAAATACCACTCTCTCCAAATCATCTAGTCACCATAGGCAAAAACAGCCCTTTTACCTCATAGACCACAGAAGCTGCTGGTGTACTGCTGCCTCTATCTGTTTGTTTGTTTGTGTTATTGTGTGACTATTGTGTCTTAAAAATGATAGTTCAGATTTACGCACAAGTTACATAATAACACAAACAGACTAACAGATCAAAGCAGTGGTAAACCAGTACACCTGTGTTCTGTGAGGTAAAATTATGATTTGGCCCATGGAGTTGGGTTGGTTTAGAGAGAGTGATGTTTGGCTTATATAATGGTGGTTTCCCTTCAGAAAATGCAGTCTGAAGGCAAGGTACTGTAAAATGGTGATAACATACTAAATATACTGTACGCTTAAAATTAAATAGCTTTATTTTAGGTGGACCTTTTTTACATGGCCAAAATACCTTTTTGGCTGCTGATCTTGTCCACAGCAGAACATCGCTTAGCTTCTTACACTGGTGCTCCTGCGCTTCTGTAAACTGGGGGACGTGCCAACCACCATCTACTGTAGCTAATACACAGACTATGGATAACTACCTCATACAACCCCACTTACAAAAATCCAAACAATGCCTTTAATTTCTCTAATCCATGTAGTGTAACATCCTTATATTAAGAGACAGAGAGCAGGCCATGGTGTATGATTGGGAACACTGGACTTTGATGCCAAAGAGTGAGATTTGTGTCTTACACATGTTGTTATGTTTTGGCTACAGGGTCACTTGATTATTGTTGGGGAAAGATTGTGGTTTTGGTTAAATTTTTTAAAAAAATCAGTGCATTCCATCAAGTCAGCCTCAGGTCAGCTTCAAGTCAACGTTTACTTTTACAACATTTTATCTTTCCCTTTAACCTTAGCCTTAATTGCTCTGACTTGCCTAAATAAATCCTTAAAAGCATTTCTCATGCTGTTGCTGCCAGGAGCAGATTAGAAGGGAGAATAAATGAAATATATTTTGTAGATACATTCAGAATAAACATTTTGCACTTTCACTCTACATTCAATGTAAACATTTCTTTGATATGCTAATAAAAAACTGTAGTCCATGCAGCTTTACTTCTCCGACACAACATATTTGCTAATGCAAATGTCTGAATGTTATATCAATCATACATGATAGCATTCAGCTTTCTCCGAGTCTAATGGGAAAACATGTCATATTCTCAGTAACTGTGCTTTATGCAAGGATGCAAAAGTGAGAATATTTCATGAGTAAAAGGTGGGCAACTTACACTCGGCATCCTCTATGTGTACAATCTCCCTGCTGTTTCCGTTTATGAGCACATCATGCTGGAGAAAACGCTTCAGTACATGCGGTAATCAAGGGAAGATTGTGTTTGTATGAGTGAGCGGCTGGATATCACTACTTTATCAGAGAGTAATCTGTTTGCATTGGTTCAAATTGTTCCCTCTTGACATGTCATCATTCACATACATGCACAACACAAACTTCCTTGTGTACACAGAAACACACACACACGCACTCACACACACACACTTCCACAGCCCCTCCTCCCCTGCAGCCCCATCCGCTTTAGCTGTTAGTCTAATTTATGAGGTGCCGTTAATTTGGCCTAAACGCTCGTAGCGAGACCTCCCTCCTCTCTCATCCCTTCATCTTCTGCATCCCTCCTTCTCATCCTCCCTCTCATCAGTCACTCGGCAGAGTAAATCAGAGGGGTGGTATTGCACAGCAGGCAATACATAGACTGGACACCTTGACTAATATACCGCTGTCCTTCTCCCTCCCTCCCTCTCTCCCTGTCTATCTAACTCTCTCCATTCCCCCCTCCACCTCTCTCCATCTCTCCATCTCTCTGCCCACTGTCTAAATCAAATTTGGCTCCTCTCTGCTCTTCTCCTCTTCTCTGTTCCTCTTTTAGTTTAACTTCTTCCACATTTCTTTGTATCTTTTACCTCTCCTGTGCACTTTCCCGACACTCTTCACCTCCACCCCCCTTTCCTCCCGCTACACACACACCCATTGACTCCACACTTCTGTCCTGTACCTCTCTTCCTCTACTCTCCTCCTTCACTCCGTTACCTCGCCCTCGCGCCTTCTTGCCTCCTCCCCCCTTTCTCCTGTTCTCATGTTAGGTGTAAATTTAGAACAGAAGGCATGGGGGATGCTTGTGTGTATGTGTGTGTGTGTGTGTGTGTGTGTGTGTGTGTGTGTGTGTGTGTGTGTGTGTGTGTGTGTGTGTGTGTGTGTGTGTGTGAGAATGAGAGAGAGAGAGAGAGAAAGAGAGAAACTCTACATGAAAGCTTCTCAGAGTCCCCATACAGCGCTCAGATGGGGCTGATTAAAAACCTAAAGCCTTGGTTTTCATCCACATTTAGGATTCACATCAAATCAGATACAGTACACACACATGCTCACGTGCAATCAGTTGTACACACACTCACGTGCACATGTGCGTTCACACATTAACACACGCACACATTTCCCCCCTCATTATCTTCCTCTTATTTCACTCCTTTGCTCTCTAGTTCTGTCCTTCTCTCTTTTTTCCTCCCTGTCTGTCTGACTCTTTTAAAGGAGCAATAAGTAACAATTGTGAATTCAGAAATGAGTACTGCAGTCCAAATGGTGTTGGAGTTGCAGGCTAAATACTGAACAGGTTGAAATCCTATTTAAATCATAAATCTGTAATATATTTGCTGTAATGAATCATAAAATTACCATCATGGTAATGTCATCAAAGGTCAAGGAAATATGTTCTTCTCTGACAACAACACTACAGCCACGGTGCCCCCCTTTTGAAATTTGTATTCTGGGCTGGAGTAACTGATTTTGTATGCTCATTTCACATTAATTAGAGTTCAAATTAATGCAGAATATTTACTGAATGGCTAAGTATCTGTTTATGAGTTGTTAAAAATAATCAATAATCTTGTAGAAGGAGTAGGTGTTTATAACAGTTAAATTGAGTAATATGCTGTCAGACAGTAAGACAGGCAGTCACTTAACACAGACAATTCACAGTTATACACAGCTGATCCACATATAGTGTAGAACTCGTTGCTTGTTATTGTCAAATTACAATATTCTGCTTGTCTTGGGGGAAACAACCCACTTCAGCCATAGACAGTATTGAGTAGGATCCCCACCTTTTTAATATACAGTCTATGGTTCCAACTTGGTATTTGGACTGTACTCATTTTTGCACACGCAATTGCTACATATTGGTTCTTTAATATACAATCTATAGTTGAAGTGAGTTTAATTTAACATATTTCCTTAATTACTTAATGACATGTCATGGTCATTTTATGATTTATTACAGATTTCTCCTTTAAACACAAGTCACACTACAGCGACTGTCTGAAGGTGATTCTTCCTGATATTCAGTGGAAGTGAACAGAAATCAACGTTGGGCATCCAGACTCCCTCATCGCTTTATGCCACGCTGTTCTCTCTAATTCCATACATGGCACACACTTGGGAGTAGTGCTGCACCGTACTCACCGTGCTGGACTGCCCAGCACACCTATACATCACTGTCCATCTCTCTCTTGCAGTTTCTCGCTGTCTCTTTTCCGTCTCTCACACCCCCCCCCTTACTCAATCGTTCTGGGTTTCATGTCTATTTATTTTCCCTCTCATTTCTCATCTTTCACAGTGGCGCTCTCTCTCATGCACAGCCATCTCTCAGCCCCCATCTTTGTCCTTTCTCCTCTCTCTTCTTCAAATTCCCACAGCACAAAGGGCTTAGCTACTTCTCAATAAATGTAACAACATCTAGCCTCCTGTTCTCTACCGTACACCCCCCACTCTCCTCCTCCTTTCACCAACTCTCTCTCCTCCCTCCTCCTCCTCCTCTCTCTGTCACTTCTCCCTCTCTCAGCGGGCTTCCTACTAGTGCACACTTACAGTCACAAGATAAAGCATGCTACCTCTGCCTTATCCCTCTGTGTATTATATAAAGCCACCGTGGTTATCATTAAGCAAGAACACCTTAAAACACTGCCTCATTCTATATAAAGATCAGACTCTCTTTGGAGCAAAGAATTGACTTAATTAGAATAGAATAGAAGCAGCCAGAAATTAGATTTTTAAGGATGATACCAATTTGAGAGCGTATATATGAGCTGATATTCATTTGTTACATAAACACAAAACTTGTGACATATTATTTTTTATTGTGTACTTAACAAGGAGACTGCAAAATACATTTGTTACAACTTACAGCACATATCACTAAAAGGTAATTTTCATCTGTGATCCCAGGGTGAGTGCCTCCAGTGTTGTGCAGGTTGTTGCTACAAAAGATTTAACAGAAACAGGCAGCTGTAGTGAATTGAAATATTTAGCCTCAAAACAAAACAACAACAACAAAAAAAACAAAAAAAACAATTAGACATCATTATTACAGCCAAATTTAAAACAGACTACAAAAGTGACCCACAAAGCACCCTAACATCGGTAATATAAAGCATAATTAGTATCAGACAGTTCAGTAGAACTGAGAATTTTCCAAATACATATCCAACCTTTAACACTTTACAACATTTTATTTTAATATAACACCACTTAGCTCAGTGACTGCAAGTCTAAGGAGAGTATTCTTTATTTTCCTAACTATAATCGAAGTGTTTGAAGGTAGTGTAACTTCTAATACTAAACAGAAAATTCCATATTTAGACTGCTCCATGAAATCTAATGTAACAGTTGACTTCAATAGGTGCTCTACACTGTAAAAAAAATCTGACATGAATTTAGAAGAATCAACTGATCTTCTCTCATTCTCACAGTGACAGTTATACGAAGAATTCCTAAAACACACAATACAGTGTCTTTATACAAAGCTTTATAAAATAGCACATCACACACAACACACAGGACACACAATTTACTTGAAGCTGCACACCTGTCATTCATTTTCTCAGTAAAGTAATTAGTTGTTTGTTCCGTAAAATGTCAGAAAATGGTGAAAAATGTTGATCAGTGTTTCCCAAAGGCCTCGTCTTCAAATGTCTTGTTGTGTCCACAACCCAAAGATATTCAGTTCATTGTCACAGCTAACTAAACAAACACACATTCACACTTAAGAGGCTTAGAATTTGTTGAGATTTTTTTTTAAATGCCTTTAAACAATTAATCGATTATCAAAATAGTTAATTGAATAGTTGACAATTAATCGACTAATCAACCAGTAGTTGCAACTCTAATTCTGAACTTGTATAAGTAAGTAGAACTGCAACAAGTAGTCAGTCAACAAGAAAAAAATGCCCAAATTTCCATGTTCCAGCTTCTTCAGTGTGATTATTTGCTGGTTTTCATAGTCTTCTACAAGGTAAATGGAATATTTTTGGGTTTGGGACAAAATAAGATTTGAAGACATCATTATCTAACATTTTTGACAAATTGATTAACTGAGGAAATATCTGGCAGATTAATTATTATTTACAACAATTGTTAGTTGCAGCTCCAAAGAAATAATGGGTTAAATATAGGGCCTGACCCATAGTGGATTTATAAAGAGATGTTTTACAGTTTAACAACAAATGTTATTTTTGAAAATTATGTCAGGGCACTGAAACAGTAAACGTTCACCGGTATTTGTAATAATTATATATTTAAAAAAACATAAATGGAGCAAAATATATGTATATATTAAACCAGAATAAAAAAAAGAATGAAATATACAACAATTACTGCATATAAAACTAATAAACAAAAACAATTTGCAGTACATTCTGTAAAAAAAAGTTTTCAAAAAGGCAACCTATACGCTGATATCTACAGATACTGATATAGCTGTGATAGATCAATGCTGTGCTGATAATATTGGTCAGGATCTAGTTAAATATGCATAAAAATGACAAAAATTAAACTTTTAAAATAATAGGCCTCCACAGTAGACTAGTAGCAGAATAGAATATAATAGAATAGAATATTGGTTTTGGAGGTTTTATGCATTGCAGAACAGGAACCAATGATTTTCAGTGGAAGCTCTCTACTTGTTAGATATCTATTGCATGCTCACCCGAAATTTAATTCAGAGGTAAATACATTCAGGTCATGTTCTTTGGGATCAGCAGCATAAATCAGGAGTTATCAGCTTCTGGCAATGCTGGCAGCCAGCTAACACACTCAGGTAAGTGCAGAGTGATGAATTATTATTATATAAAAAGATTTTTTCTCTCTTGATCCCAACTTAATTTTGATCGCTGAACACATTCATTATTTCATGAGTGAAAAGCATTCAACACACGTATTAGAAATGTGGTAATATATGGATTTACACATGCAAAACGCACATCCTATATTTCACAACTCTCCTCCCACCGGGGTTCAACACTTTCAACTTAAATAATAATCTAATTCAACGACAGACATGGAAGCCGCAAATCAAGTATGAATTGGGAGCATTTTCGCGTGTGAATCCATTATGTGGCTGTATCCCTGTGAGATCTCTGGGAGGCAGGCCAAGTGTCTCTGGCTGAGCCATCTCCATTCGCTGTGTGTCTGTTCAGTCAGCCACACAGAAGACAGATAGAACCACCAGTCTGCTCACCCCTCTAGTCGCACCAATGTAATCAGACCTCAGCAGCCATAAACCACCGGCTATGGACACTCTGCCCAGCCCGCTGTCACACACACACACACACACACACACACACAGACGGAAACACACACCCACACACGGAAACACAATCCCACGCACACACATGCAAGACAAATAAATGCAAGAATGAGCAACAGATTTGTGCGTGTGAGCTTAGACACAAGCTGCACAAATGTGAAAAATAGCACTTGTGTGCACACATATCTGCAGCACGTCTGACCTGAGGAAAACACCTGGTCAAACACAAAGTATATCACAAGGCTGAAGAGTGAACCATGTTTGGCCTGAGAGCAAAGTCCCCTGGAGCAGCTGCAGCTTACAGTGTAACTTAACCCTCCATGGACAACAAAAAGTGGGCATCGACAACTTTGTCGACATCTTCAGGTGATCAATTAGCTTGTTGGATAAATTGTTGTTGGAAATAACTGGGCTTTTTTCACTGTCTTTGGTGATGTTAACTTCGCACTTCTACTAGCACTAGCCAGCACTCAGCCACTGGCTGCATCCCAATTTCCCTACCAACATGCTATTTAGCATGCTGTAACAAAGTTTGAAATTTATTAGTGCGTCCAAAGCTTTGTATGAAACCAGTAGTACACGAGTTGCATACAATTTTTAGAGAAAGACAATAGTATGCAAGCACTATGGTAATAGCGGTGTCAAGGACACAGCAGTGTTAAATGCCTTGGTGACAGACTGAACGGATGTAGGGAAGGATTTTATTTTGAGTGTAAAACGTTCTAAATAAATAACAAAATGTTGAAACTGAACTTTTTACAACTGTCTCAATGAGGCTGCCTTTGAAAATAAAGGTCAAATAAAAAAAGAAAAAAAAAGAAAACAAAATAATATACTCTATATTATAAAATCTATATTATTTGAAAGTTTTTTTTTAAAGTGTTGTGTATTTAATTACCATAATTGTGAACGCACATTTTTAAGTTGACAACCAATTAAAAAATTAAGTTGTTCCAATTAGATTTTGCTCTAATATGCCATCTTAACTGTCTGAAGCATGTTTAGTGGGGGAGGGGACTTAAAATCCTGAGCTCAAGACGGAGAAAATTAAGTTATCATGCAAATTTCATGAAGTTACTACAACTTGAATTTAGAAATGAATCAGTTAACATAGAAATTTGAGTTTAAATTAAATTATTATGTCAACACAACAGATTATAATAATCTTTGCAACTTAAGGTTTATCTATATCATTAGAAATTTTATCTTGCAACCATGCATTTAATTAAGTGGTGGTTATAGGTTCCTTGAATTATGGTACCAGACGCTACTACACGCTGACACATATATGCACATACACGTCGACGACGAGTGCTTCGTGGTGGTCCTCCATAAGTTGAAGCTTTCTGCCCAAGCAGCTTAGCTCAACATGTCCCACTCTTCTGGGACAGGAAGGATGTCTTCTGGCCCAGAGGGAATCTTCATCATGTTGCTCATCCTGCCACCATTATGTGTGTGTGTGTCTGTGTGTGTGTGTGTGTGTGTGCATAGATGGACTACCATCTACTGTGTGTGTGTGTGAGTTATGTGAAAGCTTGTGTCTTTATCTCCCTCCCTCTCTGTCTCTTGCCTTCCATCACTCTTTTAGCACCTCCATCAGTGTCTGTTTCACCCCTCACCACCACCGCCTGCGTCTCAGGCCATTTTGTGTCTGTTTGTCTTTTTGTTATCGTGTCTCCTTTGTTCTCCTCCTCGGCAAACTAACACTCAAATGTCTCCCATCTCCTGTCTCCCTGTCTTTCTTGACTCTCTCTGCCTCTCCAGCTCTGTGATGTGAACGATGGTGGATGACTGTGCTTTAGGAGATTTACTGCTGGATCCTGTCTCTGTCAGGTGTGGAGACGAAAGGAAGGCGATGAAAGAGGGGAGGGGAGAGAGGGAGAAGCAGATGGAAGATAGAGTAGTACACAGGGAGATGACGAAGGGAGAGAGGGGAGGGAAATGGAATCAGAGGATGAGGGAGAAAGAAACGGATGAGAAAGAGAAGATTATGCAGGGGAGCATAGAATGAGATAGAATAAGAAAAATGTGAACAGAGTATAGAATAGAAAGAGAGGCTACACTATGTTTTTTAAAATGGTCTGTGAATATAGTTTGACAGGATGGCTTCATGCAAACTGAGTCTCTTTATCTTTTACTTTCCCCCTCTTTCTCAGCTTTTCACCTAAACATAAACGCAACAACACTCAGAAAAACAAACTTACAAATGAATTCTGTCAGTTTCAGAGGAAACTTCCATTCACAAAGAACAGAAACTGACTTTTGTTCCTTGGTAGACGCAAACATTTGCTCACATTCTCACAACTCTCTCAACAGTTAAGCTCTGTGGGATGTGTGAGGGGTTAAAGTTGCGGCTAAAGAGTCACTGTGAGTGTGTTTAACCCTCTAATAGACCATTCGCACACTTTAATGGCCCCCAAGAGGAAACACCATACATCTTCAAAGACCAGGCTGGCTGCTGCGGTGCAAAGCAGATCATATGCACACAAACGCACTGTGCTTGTGAGGACCATCCATTTATTGCCGGTTTTCTGTTTACATAATATGATAAACAGTGGCAGGATGCAATTTTGACATGTTTGATGAATTTGATTCATTTAACCAAATGGAACCAAATTAGAATAAAGTGAATCATCCATATTATGTCACTCGTATGTCATTTTCTCTTGTGATTCACTTGCACTTTACCTTACACTGGGGGATATGGACAAAATCAAATATCAATATATTTTTCACCAAATACGGTGGTGCAGTGTTTAGCATTGCTGCCACACAGCAAGAGGGTCCTGACTTCGAATCCCCTCGGGGGCTGGGGAGTTTGCAGCTGGGGCAGGGCCTTTCTGTGTGGAGTTTACATGTTCTCCTCATGTCCGTGTTGGTTCTCTCTAGGTACTCCGGCCTCCTCCCACAGTCTGAAGACGGGCAGGTGTATAGGTTAATTGGTGACTCTAAATTGTCCATAGGTGTGAATATGAGCGTGAATGGTTATCTGTCTCTAACTGTCAGTTTTGCGGTGAACTGTTACATGTGATGTCTTACTGCCCACCCTGGTCCAGCTTTGTTTCCGTGAGAACTTAATATGGGGGTATAGTGGGAAAATGTGCTACTGTTATGTATTCATTAACCATACAGTGGATGTTACATGAGACTTAAGTAAAGGTTAAATAAATATTCATCCATTCATGAATTCATTATCTGTAATAGCTTATCCTTGAAGGTTCACGGGGGGGCTGTAGTTTATCCCACCTGACACTGGATAAGAGGAGGGGTGCACTCTGGGCAGGTCACTAGTTCATCGCAGGATTAAATAAATAAATTTGAAAAAAAAAATCAATCAATCAATTGTGGCTACAGCATATTAAAATCAATAATATCTGAAGATCCAGTTTGGGCAAATACAAATTTTGCAGTAATTATTCTACAGTGATTCAATGAAACATCTTATTCCATTTCCAGCTATTTCAGATATAAGTGCATAAATCTATATTAGCTGTGTTATGAAGAAACTGCTCATAAAGCACAACTGCTCCTTATCCTCGAAGGCCAAAAATAACTCTTCATCAAAACAACACAAGGGGATGTGCTGGTGTGGGCGTGCAGGTACTGGTGAGAAGAGGAGATACAAACCAGAAAGTCCAGACTGAAGCCTTATCATACACTAAGACACAGAACAGCAGTTTCTACTCCTTCAAGGAAGGATTTTACAATTCTTATCGCTTGAGCCATAATTTGCTCCTCCGTCTAGACACTTCTGAGATAAACAGTAGATTCAGCACAAGGTTATAGATTTAAAGACCTTACAGTAAAAACACACAGATGACTTAAATGTGCAGTGTATACGATGTACAAGGATTTATTGACAGTGTATGGTTGAAACTGAATATAATATTCATACGTATGTATTCATTCATGTATTCTTTTGCATCTACTGAGGACACGGGTCCTCTTACACGAAGTCCGCCATGTTGCACTACCAGAAGTGGCCCAGAAGGGACAAACCAACCACTGGCTGTAGATAGGACCTTTCACATTTTTGGCATGTTTCACAGCCACTGTAGTTTCTGCTCTTTGCTTTGAAGGGGAGGTTGAAACGAGGTGGTTGCAATCTGCAAGCTCACCGCCAGATGTCACTAAATCCTCCTCCCTCCTCTAAGTGTCTGTGTCTGTGGTGATACATCCTTTTTGCAAAGTGACTTGTCAGTATTAAAATGTGATCACACCAGGCTTGCAGGATTCATTTATTGTCAGGCTTGAACACTCCATGACTGGTGATCAGGTTCACACTATGTTAGTCTGTCAGTGACAGCAATGCTGGCAGCAGTGTCGGCACAATCTGGACACCTCATGTCATCAAAACATGGCTCATCTTCAGAATGCTGCTGCTTACAATTAACACTGTTTTCCAAGACTATGAGAATGGTAGATAACAATTAATGCCACATTCAGAATCAGATTTGAGGTCAGAGTTGTATTCAGATCTCAGATTTATCTGAGGCCAAGCCACTTAGAGTTTCTTTCCCTAAAATAAGGCGTTGTCCACTATTCTGAGCTCAAGCCCTTTAATCTTGTGTGACATCCACTCCAGCCAGCAGCTGTATCAGCACCACTATCTGACTATTAGTTTTAAGCAAAATACTTTCAGATTAGATGACTTGGTCAGTCTACTCATTACTTCTGATTAGTCCACCAAGGCCACATGCCCTATCTCGCAATGTCAACAAAAAAGAAAAATATTTTTTTGTATCTGCCCTATGATTTGGATCTGCTCCAAAATTGAATGGGTTCTCTCATGACCCGTGCTGCACCCTTCCACCAAGTACAGTATCATTATAATCGAGCCAGGAGTTAGTGTGGAATCCTGCTGACAAACAGAGTCGAAAACATAATCTTCTTGGGGGAGGTAACAGTTTTACTTTTAGTTGATTTTATTTATATTTCATCTTCAAACTTTCTTCTTTGCCATTTCAACAGTTTTTCCCCAGATTGTGTAAGATTGTGTTTTGTTGTATTTTCACTTTGAAAATGCAATATTATACACAATAAGTCTGACCCATCTTCATTAGAGGAGGTTTAATTCAGCAGAATTTGTGTGTGTGTGTGTGTGTGTGTGTGTGGGTGTGTGTGTGTGTGTGTGTGTGTGTGTGTGTGTGTGTGTGTGTGCGCATTTAGCAACATCTAGCGCTTTAAACATCTGCAGAAGAAATTTATAATAACAGCTTTTTAGCTATCATGCTGACTCTAGCAAGTCACTAATAAAAAAAAACAGATGTGTAGCGTTAGCTGGCCATCAAGTTTTTTACGCATCGAGGAAACCAAGTTTCAGGAAGTCAAGTAAACCATTTCAGTATTTTTTTCTGGACTGTTGGTTTGACAAAAGAAGCACCAATTTGAAAGCATAACTTTGGGAAATTATGATGAGCATTTTTCTTTTTTTATAGACAATAGACTCTTAATTGATTTATTGTGAAAATAATGTTAAGATTAATCAATAATAAAAGTAATTGGAAACATGCACACACAAACAGAAAACCTCAGATTACAACACACAGAGACAGCGAGACTTCAGGACACTATTACCCCACTATATTTTAACAAATACTGCTCTAGCAAACAATTATTTGTTCTGTTCAAACTCTCAAATATTCAACCTTAAGACAGAAACAAATGGCACACATCTATTGGCAACTATTAAATGTTTGTTTGCATCTTGTCATCTCATGTTTAATTTAAACTTTATATCATAACTGTTATTTTATTTGATTGCAGTGTCCCTATACTGCAATAAACTGCATATATGTTTGTTGTCTCTAAACCTCCCAAGGCCAGCCAAACAAAAACATCAATATACTCAGATTTTACCCAGAGATATTCAACACACAAACATGGTAAACGTGTGTGCATGCATGAATGACCGCATTATATGCTGTGGAGAAAACTCAAAAAACAGAAAAAAAGGGGGAGATGTATTGAGAGAGAGCAGAACCAGAAATGGTTTGAGGCACCCATCTGTCAGAGAAAAAGAGGAGAGACAGGCTGAGAGACAGACAGAGACGGTGAAAGAGTGACGGGGGGAGAAATGACAAACTGCAAACAGCATGTGGATGTACAGAAACGGGCTGTGAGACAGACAAAAAAAAAAAAGAGAGACAGAGGGGGGAAGCGACAGAGACACAGTGGAAACAAGGACAGGAAGAGGGAGTGAAAGACAGGCAGCCTGAGAGAGTGACAGAGTGCAGTCCTGAGAGGGAGAGTGTGTGGGTGAATGTGAGAGCAGCGCTAGCTAACTCGTCTGTCAATCTGAATCTGTGATTGACACCTTGGGGTCCGGAGCTCCTATCTTAGCCCGCTGGCTCTTCCTGTCAGGATGTAGGGCACAGGGTCACACACACACGCACAGAGAACACAAACACACACACACACACAGCTTTGTGACGGACACGCACATCCTTACATGACAGAAGATGTGGTGTAATTGTGCATGTGTGCATACGTGTGTCTCTTTATATCTACTTACACGCACACAGTAAGCGCAAACACGCTTGCAGGCGGGGTCTGGCAGAGGTGAGGTCTCCTGTGGGGTCCACTATTGCTGACTGGACCTTAACCTTTGACATTTGACCTTTGACCTTTACACTGTCAGCAATACATCTTTTCACTGGACACATCTTTCACATCAGACTGTCTATGTGCGTGTGTGTGCATGTATATTTGTGTTT
The DNA here is from genome assembly GCA_027495735.1 of Lutjanus campechanus. NCBI lineage: Eukaryota > Metazoa > Chordata > Actinopteri > Lutjaniformes > Lutjanidae > Lutjanus > Lutjanus campechanus. The sequence continues at coordinate 17,044 of JAJHUR010091561.1, forward strand.
ATGCAGCCAGTTTGTTGCAATGCCATAAAACAGAGTATATTAACATGCATAAAACTGCATCCACACACACAC
>JAJHUR010091563.1:0-11367 GCA_027495735.1 Lutjanus campechanus
AAAGAAAGAAAGGGTGATGACATCACTAATGAACATTGTATGATCTGCTTGGTGCCAGTGGCAACAGCATGAATGCAAACAAGATCATTGCATAAACCACAAAATGTTTTGTTTGTTTGTTTGTTTGTTTGTTTGTTTGTTTAAACCAATATATTTATTGAGTTTCAACTTTTACACAAAAATAAAGTTGCAACACAAGACAAAAATGGATAAACTAAGCAAAATAATGAATAAATAAATACAAATTACAAAAAAATTAATAAATATATAAATATAATAAAATAAAATAGGAGTAAGTAAACAATAATAATGGTGAGAGGATATAATCCAGAAATTCAAATAAAAAGTTGCACATATGTGTATACATGCACACATTCCTCCAAAAATCTTAACTCAAATTACATTTTTGTGCCCATTTATGTGCCTCCATACATCTCTATATCAATAATCACACTTGAATAATACGAACAGCAGAAACAAAACAAGGCAAAAAACGTGGTGGTTAAAAGGTCATCTTAGCTAAAAGCTCATGATTCCATCCAAGTGATATACGGCAATCTTACAGAGTCGTGGGTTAGATGACAGAGGGTGTAAATGCCCACCTCAAGCTTCCTTCAATAAATGAGACAAGTCATTGTTCTTCATGTATTGTACCTTCCCCACACTTTTCCAAATAGCTCTTGTTTACCTTTAAGAGTGTATGTAATTCTTTCCAAAGGCAAACATAGAGATAGCTCTTTAAACCATTGAGTGATACTTGGTTTTCCCATCCTTTTCCACGTTAAAGCAATCACTCTTTTGACTTGTAGTGGAGAGTAAGATGGCTGCCAGATGCCAGACGTAGACGTGTGTCTCAGACAAACTTTTGTGATTTATTAATGAGATTTGTACTGTAGATAAAGCTAAACGGCAAGTTATCCAGTGCTAGATCTGTGTATATTTAAATTTCTGCGTAAGATATTCTCAAAGAAAAGACTTAATGGCTGAAAAATCAATTCAAACGCGTAATCGAGCGCAGGACAAAGACGAGGATTAAGAAACAAATGTGTTACTTAAGGAGATGAAAGTGATTCAAATGAAGATGGACAATATTGAAAACCAGCTTAACAGCAAGGTGGATGGATTGCACGTTTCCCTGGAAAAGATTCTGAAAGGAGAGCTCAAGAAATGTGTGAAAGAAATACAAGAAAATTGAAATTGATTTAGAAATCACTGAAATCACGCCTGAACCAGCTGGAGGCTAAACTTCAATCAAGCAACTCAAGCGCTTCCAGAAAGTTTGATCCCGACGTGTCGATCGTCATTATGGGGTTACCATATGACGATGAAGATTTGGCCGAAAAGCTAAGATAATTATTGGTGGTGTGTTGTGCTTGTGAACAGATCCCGACACTGATTGCAATGGAGAGACTGCGAGCCAGAGGCCCAAGCCCAGGAGTGGTGAGAGCCGCGTTTGCTTCGGTGAGGGAGAAGGTGGATGTGCTGCGTGGGAAACACACATGCAGCTTGCAAAAGTGTTTGTCCGATCGGCAAAGTCTCACACGGATCGAATTATGGAATCGAACTTTAAAACACTACTGCGGGATTTGCCGGCTGGGAAGGTAATGGGAGGCTCATCAAGCCAGATTGAGCGGAGGCAGCAGCAGGTGCGACAGGAGGTGACTGTCGGTCTGCTGCAGCAAGGAGACACTGAGGAGTTGCAGCCCAACCCGAACCAGAAAATGCGAGTGATTTTTCCTGTTTGTCTCTGGCTCAGATTCAGATTCAGAATATTTATTGTACCCTTGGGTAAATTCGGTTTACAGTGAGTGAGTCATCTTGTATTGTGAACACACAGAACACCACAAGACAAGACAAAGTGACAACAGTGCTGAGGCTAAAAGAACAAAGAGGACGTCCCCAAGATAAAAGACAAAATAAGTTAAAACATCAGTAGATAAAAAAAAGGCCTAAGAATGTGTCAAACCAAGCCAAATGATAAAGATGTGCCATTCATAAAAACAAGATAAAAGAAACAGTACAAGAAATAAATACATAAGTTATGTTATGGCTGCTGGTACAAAGCTGTTTTTATATCGTCTGGATTTACAAGCAGGTACCGTGAACCTCCGACCTGATGGGAGCAGCTGGGAGTCATCTTTTACAATAGAGTTAGCTATCCTCTGTAGCTGTTTAGCATACAGGGATTCTGGGTGAAGCTGAGACTCTCCAATCAGCTTGCTAGACCATTTCACGATTTGGTTTGGATTTTGTTTTTTAAGGACACGTTTCCAAACCATGAAACAAGACAGAAAGATAAGACTGATTCAATAAAAGCACGATAAAACAAGGTCAGCATGGTCCTGTCAATGTTAAAAGTGGACGGTTTCCTCAGAAAAAACAGGCGCTGGCGTCCTTTTTTGTACACAGCTTCGCAGTTTGCCTCAAAGTTCAGTTTGTTGTCAATGATAGTTCCAAGATATTTATATGTGTTGACACACTCCACTATCTGACCTTTTAAAACTGTGGCCTCTTGATTGGAAGCCCTGTTTTTACGAAAGTCAATGATCATGTCTTTTGTTTTGGAAATGTTCATTTCAAGGAAAGATTTACTGCACCAATCAAGAAAATCATTAACCACTGGGCCATGGCTCGTGTCATTGTTTTTCAGCAGGCTGACAATAACTGTGTCGTCTACATACTTCAAAATGGTTCTATCCTCTCTGCTGCTGCGGCACATGTTTGTATAGAGGATGAACAAGAGAGGAGACAGCACACATCCTTGTGGGGAGCCAGTGGAGGATGAAACCTGATCTGAGACAGCTCCATTCACTCTCACTTTCTGTGTCCGCTCAGTTAAGAAGTTCAAGATCCAACCCACAAGATTGTTGCTTATGTTAAAATGCTCTAAAAGCCTTAAGGCTAAAACATGGGGTTGAATTGTATTAAAAGCAGATGAAAAATCAATAAATAAAAGTCTCGCATGTGTTCCTTTCCCCTCCAGATGTTTAAAAAGCAGATTTAATAAAGTAACTGTAGCATCTTCTACCCCTCTGTTGGGTCTCAAATTGCATGGGATCAAGGTCATGCTCAGTTTTCTTCAAAATTTCAGATCTAACAATTTTCTCAAAACATTTCATTACAATCGATGTCAGTGCGATTGGTCTGAAATCATTGAGGGTTTTGGGAGAACTGATTTTTGGGGCAGGGATAACAACAGCATCCTTCCAGACTCTTGGCACATGCTGCATCTATAGAGACTGATTGAAAATGTGCTGAAAAATGGAGCTCAGCTCCTTCACACAGGATTTCAGCAAGCGGCCACAGATGTTATCAGGACCATAGCTTTTATTTGGTTTAAGGGAACAGAAGGATTTTTCAACGTCCTTCTGGGAAATAAAAAAGTGCTGATTGTCACTCACTTTATGACTCACTTCCTGTATTTCCTGACTAAAATCAAAAGCATCAAAACGTGTATAAAAACAGTTAAGTGCATTTGCAAATTCAATGTCTGACTCAAAGCCATCAAAAGAGATGATACTGCTGGTTTTAGAGTGTTGGAGGCCTGCAATGGCTTTCATGCTAGACCAAGCAGATCCAAGATTATTCATAGCCATCTTGTTCTCCAGCTTCCTTTTGTAGTCCAGCTTTGCTTTTAAAATCCCACTTTTCCCAGATTTATATGCCTCCTTAACAGACCCATAACAAAGATCAATAGTTTTATCCCGTCTGGTTGGACAGGTTACATATTGATAAAAGTCAGGTAGTGTCTTTTTAAGGGAGACATGGTTGAAATCACCCAGTACGAAGATCGGTGCATCAGGTGAGACAGATTGCAGTTTCTGCACCACATCATGGATGACACTGCAGGCAGAAGAGGCATTGGCTTTCGGATGTAAATCAACTGTTGTGATAAACAGTTGCGGGAACTCACGGGGCAGGTAGAAAGGACACAACGATACACATAAAAGATAACTGAAAAATGTATTACAATCTCTTCCTCTTACAGAACCCTCTGGGGACAAATAACAGGAAAAAATGACAAAACTATACTGCAAATCAAACTGTAAACTCAGAACTTTATTATTACAGTCCCTTAATCCAGATATCATTTCTTGAAATGAAACACACCTTTCTGGTGATAGTGTGATTGAGATAACTGGTTATTCTTGGTTTGGAAATAATAGAAACAGACACGTAAGAGCTCCGAAAGGCTCAGGAGGAGTCGGAGTTTTGGTTAAAAATGAACTTTTTAAGCACTTTAAGACTGAAGTTGAAGATAAATCCATGGAGGGTATTATTGGGGTGCAATTTGAACACCGTGATTTGCAGTATAGTTTTGTCATTTTTTCCTGTTATTTGTCCCCAGAGGGTTCTGTAAGAGGAAGAGGCTGTAATACATTTTTCAGTTATCTTCTTACTCAACTATATTATTTTGATGCCGATGCCATTCATATATGTGGAGACCTAAATAGTTGTATTGCTGATAGAGAGGATTGTATTGGAGATTTAGACAGTGTCCCACCAAGAGTTGCCGTAGATTTGAGTATTAACAGCCATGAGAATCATTTCTTGACTTTCTTAGGGATTCTAAATGCTGTGTTTTAAATGGCAGAATCAATCAAGAAAATGACAACTTTACATCAATATCAGTAAGAGGAAAAGTTGTGGTGGATTATATAATAACACCTCATGATTGCCTGGAGTCTTGTGTTGATGTTAAAGTAATTACCTCGACAGATCTCATGGACAGTAATGTTGCAACCTGCATTGATCTAATTGGAGAAAGATGTCATTTACCTGATCATTCCTTATTAATGTTAAAATTTAAGATTGGTGCTCATATAGGAGAAGAAAATATACTTGTTGCTCAACCGAAAAGGCAATGTAGAACTTTACCTGAGAATTTTCTGTCGTCTAATATGTGTCGTTCTGCATTACTGGAGCTTATTAGACGACTTGAAATTTGTAAGAGTACACAAAGTAATGTGGATGGGTGGTATGATCAGTTTTGCAGTATGTTAATTCTGGAAATGGACAAATGCCAAACAAGAAAATCAAATCAGTTTGAGGCTTATGGGAAAAGAAGGCGTTCCAAGCCTTATTGGAACTCCCATCTTAAAACATTGTGGAATGAAAGGAAAATGTCTGAAAGGAAATGTTTAAGGTGCACTGATTATCTGAGTAGACAACAACTAAAAGATAAATGCAGGCAGCACAATTTCGGTTTGATAAGAATTTACGATCCTATAGAAGGACGTTTTGGAGAGGACAGTCATTAAGGTCTGATTATTTACAAACTAATAATCCACAACAGTTTTGGAAAGAGTTTAATAAATTGGGACCGAGGAGCTCGCAGAAAATACCTATGGAGGTTGTCTTAAGTAATAATACTCTTGAAACTAGAAAAGAGTTTGTACTCAAAAAATTGGAGCGAGATTTTGCTGATTTATTTTCTGGAAATCACATTCCTTCTAATTTTGATGATAACTTTTTTAGAGAAGCATGTGAGTTAAAAGATGATTCAGAGAGACGTATGAAGCAAGATGGGTACTCATCAAACATGTTATTGAATTCTGACGTTACTTTGGAGGAAGTGAGAACTGATATAGACCGAGAAAAGTTGAAGAAAGCTGTAGGTGTGGAGGAAATCCCAAATGAAGTATTAAAGTCATCATCACTTTTAAATGTGCCTTTTTGTTTATTTAAATTTTGTTTTAAACATAGTATTGTTCCTTCCAGTTGGTATAAATCCATTATGAAGCCCATTCTGAAATCAGCTAAAAACGATCCAAGAGCCTTCTAAGTACTGTGTATAAACTATATTCTAACATTTTGAATGCTAGGCTAACAAAATACTTGGAATCTGTTGAATATTTAGTTGATGAGCAGAATGATTTTAGGAAAAAATTGCATTGACCATATTCACTCACTTAACTGTTGTTAGAACAAGACTTGCTGAAAATAAATGTACTTTTATTTGTTTTGTTGATTTTCAAAAGGTTTTTGATTGGGTTCAGAGAGATTTACTTTATTTAAAACTTCTAAATGCAGGGGTGGATGGCAGATTTTATAAAGCATTACAATCATTGTATAGTTGTCCAGTTGCTTGTGTAGAAGTAAATAATATACAAACAGACTGGTTTAGTACTCCTTTTGGTGTTAAACAAGGTGATATTCTTTCTCCTACTTTGTTTACAGTATATGTTAATGATTTGGCTCTTGGTTTACATCTGGATGATTTAACTGTGGGTATTTTGTTGTATGCAGATGATATTGCTCTCCTGGCTGAATCTGAGGATGACTTACAGAATATGTTAAATGTGTTAAAGGTCTGGTGTTACAGATGGAGGTTATCAATAAATCAAAGCAAAACACAGATTGTTCATTTTAGGAAAAAAAAAAAAAGTATTCCAAGAAGTAGGAAGATAATAACTTTTGGTTCTGTAACACTGGGATTTACAGCTGAATATGAATATTTGGGATTTATTTTTGATGAATTCATGACTTATGAAGCTGGAACAAAAGTCCTGGTGGATTCAGCTGGGAGAGCACCAGGATCTGTTGTTAACAAGTTTAAAGTATGTAAAGATTGTGGATATTCAACTTATTCACAACTTTATGATGCATGTGTCTCCCCTATATGAAATGATGCTTCAGGGATATGGGGTTTTAAAGATTGTAAAGTATCAGACTCCACACAGAACAGAGCTGCACGCTGTTTTTTAGGTGTTCATAAGTTTGCTCCTATTTTGGCTGTTCAAGGTGATCTGGGTTGGATTCCTGGTTCAACAAGACGTAAATGTGAAATGATTAGACTGTGGAATCGTCTGCTTAATATGTCAGATAACAGGGTTAATAAGCAGGTTTTTCTTTGGAGTAAATTGCATAACTCTCCATGGGTTAAAGAGATTCATTATATCTTTGAAGAAGCTGACTTATAGTATATGTATAGTAATAATTTACATGCAGCATAAATGCTGTTAGAAGAAAGTTGTTGTTTTTTTCAACAAGTGTGTTTATTAATTTTCAGAGAAAATGATCACAACACTACAAAGATAACACAGGTGCAAAACAGAACTATCACAGTAAGGCCCATCTTCAATAAGCTAAATATGACAGGGCAAAATAATGCAATATTCAGCCCAGTCCAAAGTCCAGAAGAGAAAAGCATTTCAAATAGAAATAAAAAACAAAGAGACAACAGAAAATTATGCATACTATATATATATATGTAAAGCAATACTCAGTTATTTACGGTAGACATACATGGGGGGCATGCCTTCACTGCTCTCCTCCCCTCTAAAAACACCATGAAAGATCTCCATATACTGTCAAAGATGGGGTATTTACCCTTCAACATAAAAGTGAGTTTTTCAAGTGCAAGAGAGTCTGATAGTCCTGTAAGCCAGACATTAATGTTTGGTTTGATAGTGGATTTCCAGGATTTAGTTATGGTATGTTTAGCTTGTAATAAACAAAGTGTAATCATAGCCTTGTTTGCCTTGCTTAGATTATGATTTACAGAAAAAATACCCAAGATACACAGTTTGGCACATATTGATAGTTTTATCCCTGTGACATGTGAAATCATACCCATCACTTCAGTCCAAAAAGCCTGTATCTGTGGGCAGTCCCATAGGCAGTGATATAATGTGCCTTTACTACCACACTTATAGCACGTGTCAGGATTATTAGGGTTAAATTTATTTAGCTGAGTTGGTGTTATATATGTTCTCATTATCCACTTATATTGAAGTAATTTAAAGTGCATTTATTGTTTGTGTTTGAGATTTTAGGCATGCCTTCTGCCAGTCTTCGGTTGAGATTTCAAAATTCAAGTCCTTACACCATGTCAATCTTTTACTATCTGAGGAAACCTGAGATCCATCCATGATTGCTGCATAGAGACTTGATGTCAGTCCCCTCTTAGAGTGCTGATTTGTTGCTATTTCTTCTATAGAGGTGAGAGTAGGTAGAGATAAGGATTTCTGTCTTAAATATATAGTTTCTTATCTGCAAATATTTAAAAAAAATGCAAATGCAAATTGAGATAGTACAGGTATTCCACCTCTATGTTTATGTACCTCGTACCATACCAGAATCGTATCTTTAACAAAGGGATTATGTGTTAATGTCTTTAGTTCTTTTAATTTAGCTGAATATAAATATGAATTGAGTGGTAAAGGGGATGTCATATTTCTTTCCATACTCATCCAGGACCATGGTGTTTCTTGAGAAAACCAACAAGAGGCAGTAGCGAGTTGGGCTGCCCAATAATACCATAGAAGATTTGGGAGTTTCAAGCCTCCTCTATCATAGGGGAGATAAAGCAGAGATAGGCGAAGTCTAGCCCGTCTGTTGTTCCAAATGAAATAACAGAACATGCTTTTCATCCTTGAAAAAAAGTGAATAGGAGGACCAAGAGGAATGGGATGAAAGAGGTAAAGAAATTTTGGTTTTTGGTTTTAAGTATATTGATACGCCCTATCATGGAGATTGGCAACATGGACCATCAATTAATAGATTCAGAAACTGACTCTATCACTGGATAGTAATTCGCCTCGACTAAATCATCAATTTTAGGTGTAATTCTAATGCCAAGATAAGTAAAACTATCTCTAACTATTTTGAATGGTGTTTGAACTGGGGGATTTAACCTCTCAGAATGCTTGGGAAAAGAATAGCAGATTTTGATTCATTAATTTTATTTCCAGAGAACTTACTGAAGGAACTAATGGTATTAAACAAGTTATGTATAGACTGTTCTAACTGGGACAGAAAAATTACAATATCATCTGCAAATAAGCCTATTTTGTTGTCAGTCTCATTTATTTTAATGCCTGTAATATTCTGATTACTTCTAATGGCAATAGCCAAGGGCTCAATTGCAATCACAAACAGAAGAGGTGAAAGGGGACGGCCTTGGCGTGTGCCTCTTGAAAGATTAAAGGGTTTGGATATAATATCATTTGTTAATACCGATGCAACCGAATTATTATACAAAACTTTAATCCAATTAGAAAAATAATTGCCAAAGCCAAAACGTGCAAGTACTTTGTGGAGGTATCGATGCTCAACTCAATTGAATGCTTTTTCTGCATCCAACGAAAAGTACTGCTGTATCTGGATGTTCTGTCTTCGCATAAATAACATTTAGGACCCGGTGGATACAGTGAAAAGCCTGGCGTCCCTTAACAAACCCGTTTTGGTCTGGATCAGAGAGAAAGGGCAGGTATCTTTCAAGCCTACTTGCTAATACTTTAGCAATTATTTTAGCATCAGAATTAATTAATGAAACTGGTCGATAGGAATCACATTTTGTTGCTGATTTCCCAGGTTTCAGTATCAAAATTATAAGTGCGTTGTTAGAAGAAAGTTACTTCTTGCATTTGAGACAAAATGGTTAAATGATATTTTATTAAAACCAAAATTACGAATGTATATTCAAATCAAACATAATTATGGCCCTGAATCTTATGTTACTGCAAATTTAACGAGGAGCCAAAGATCTTTAGTCGCACAGCTGAGAACAGGAATCCTCCCTCTGAACCTGGAAGTTGGCAGATTTAAAAACATCCAGGAGGACAGTAGATTATGTGAATTGTGTGATTTAGGGTAAGTTGAGAATGAATCACATTTTCTTCTGTATTGTCCTTTTTATGAGTTAAGAATACAGATATTCAATGACATGTTTGTTCAAAATCCAGAAATGTTCTGGTGGTCTGATGATGACAGAATGGAGTGGTTGTTTAATTTTAATGTTTATAAGTTGACTAATTTTGTCTCTAAAGCTTGGAAGAAGTGTCTGGATGAGTTATTTGATTAACATTAATTGTTATGTTGCTACTCTGGTTTCTGGTCTGTTTTGTTTAATAATGGTGTTTTGTAAGCCTGTTTGGGCTGGGCACATTGTTTGTGCATGACACAATAATAATAATAATTCATTCATTCATTCATTCATTCATTGTAGTAAACAGATGTTTATAAAGATTTGCTTGTGGTAATTTATATTATGTCCTTTTGGGTATAGACCAAGCAGAAAAAAGCAAGATGTTTTTTTTATGAATGGGTCATCATAAAACAACAAAGGAAGTAAACTCGTAAGTAAAGCACATCTAAATATGGCCCTGAGGCACAAGACAACCAACTGATCTTTGTCTTCTCCTCACATACACGAGCACACAGGTTAAAACAAGATAGTTAGCCCTTTAAGCTATAACTGCTAAAGACATAACAACTGCAGGTAGTTTCAACCTCCTTTACTTCTTTTCTTTTCTTTTCTTTTGGTCAGGAGAATGTCTGTAAACTCTAATAGAATTGGCACCAGTCTGGAGCATATAATGTTTTAGTGATGTACTGTAATGACTCTTCCTTCTTATTTAGTTTCCTTGCTTAGCGTGAGGAAACACATGTATCCTACACAGAGTCTTAGACTAAGGTGCGTGATGTTGACTGGACAGGATTGTAATCCTGTCATCAGGCCCCAGGCAGAGAAATCAAAGTGACTGACAGAAACTGAGCGGTGTGTTTCAGTGGGCATGGTGCTGGCCAAAAAAACTTATTCTAAAAGACTGAAAGACATCAACTCCACTGTGCTTCAGAAACAGGCTGTGTGAACTCGTGGAAAAACTGTGATTTAATCATCCAAAATGTGAACATAAACGGGAAGAAGCTTGGGATCCATTTTTGCAATATCTGGACTCAATGAGTGCATCTGGTTGTACATATTAACTGGGTGTTTTTACTTTATCCTTTTTGTTTTTCTTGTTCCTGCATCCTCTTGTTTGTGATGGGTTGTGCCTAATTATCATACATGAAGGATATGAATGTGTTATTTATTCCTGACTATGATGAACTGTTAAGATCCCTCTCCCACGTGTGTGCGTGTCTGTTTTGGTTGGGTTTTGGGCAGGGATTTTTTTGTGGTTTATATGTTCTTACTGAAATACATCATCATCAATAAAAATAATATTTAAAAGATAAGTTAATTAAATAAGTTATCCAGACAGGGAATAAACGCTAATTGATCAGAATGTGATCCGACCTGCAAGACCACATCTGCAGGTAGTCTGCCTGCATTGTGTAAATACAATCCATACATCAATCTGAATCATTTATCTGGATACAGATCACATTTTAAATATCAGGCGAAAGAGCTCACAAAGAAATAACTGATTGTAAGCATCATAAGCATTGTCAGTATCACAATATTAAAGTAATGTAACTTGATTACTTTCCATTATTTTCAGATTATCTCAATATAAAATATCTAAAATGGATTAATCTGTCAATTATTTTTTCAATCAATCGATTGGTTCTTTGGTCCATGAAATGTCAGAAAATGGTGAAAAAATGTTGATCAAAGTCCAAGATGACGTCCTCAAA
>JAJHUR010091564.1:0-10164 GCA_027495735.1 Lutjanus campechanus
CCCCCCCCCCCCCAAAACACACACACACACGTTAATACATATTTACCATCATTTTATATACTGTGCATACAGTTTTTCTAATATGGCCCTATTCATGTGGCCCTGGAGCTGCTGGGAAGCTGCTCCCCCAACCGTCCAAGCCCCTGACACTGATGGATGTATAAAAAATGCTTTTGTAAAGAACAGCTGTGAAGGTGATTCTTTTATGAGTGATTATTGGAGGGCATATACATATACATATGCATATACATACAGGCTGCTGGCATGTACGGCGCTGCCTTGTCGGCGTTATGTTGCCTATGGAATGTTATCCATATACTTGTGGCTTTCATCCATATAGGTGGTCTGCAGCACTGTTTGTCCTGCACTCGCCCTCCAGTATCCCAGCCACCCCTTTTTCTTCCTCAGGATGTGGGAGACCGGAGAGCCATCAGCCCCTTCAAACAACAACACAACACGGGTCATTAGATGACAAAATTGGGAGAGAAATAAATAAATGTTAGTGAGGGGGAGGACAGAGAAAGAGAGGGAGAGAGTGAGATCCATAATGACAGCTGACTATGTTTAGCCCCCAGAAAGGCATTGGGATAAACAGCAGCTCGTCCTAGCTAACAGGAGGGCTTTAAGTCGCTGCATTGAAAACCCCCAAAGCCACTTTTTCCTGCCCACATTGGCCATAATGAGAGCCCGACCATTCAATTGTTGAATAGTTGAGGCTTTTCCCTTTGAGGTGACTGGCTTTAATATAGCAACACGACATACACAGTGGAGCAATGGACGTCCCCAACAGTGTTCAAAGCTGTGGCGGGATAAGGATACGGCTGACATGCATTATTCCTTACAAAAGCTGCCCTTTGTTTGCTTTATGCTCAAATCCCACAAATTGTAGGCTTTGTCCGTCAACATTTCTTATTTCGGGCAGAGTCCTTTTTTTCCCTCCTTACCCCCCCCCCCTCCAACTGTCCTCCCTGGCCTTGGCATGTGTTGGCGCTTCACGCCACCAGATTTGCTTTTTTTTTTTTTGTGATGCATCTTTGTAGGGGCCAGAATTATTTTCAGTACAATCATGAAGGCGATGTTTCCCATCTCCCTATTAAAGGTGTATTTCATCACAGAGGCTTTTTGTCAGTGTTCTACTTTTATAGAATTCAAATGTGATAGAACAGGCAAAATTATACAACTTATTTGTGTTTGTTTATTTGGAGAAAATCATGGAACGTATACAATCATGTCTGTTCAAAACATCATAAAACATTCAATTAAGTGTTCAGCCTTCCAAATAATAAGTCGCTGAACAGTTCTTGCCTTTTTAACAATTTGTCTTCATAACATTTGTATATAAATTAAGGGTATTGCTGAATAGTGGGAATGACATGATATTTAGAAAATTAAACACTGATATGATAATAACACACACTTGATAATCATGTAAATAATCCAGCAGTTCTTAAACATCCTGTACGGTTTGTTTCTCTCCGTCCTTGCTTTGTCTCCCTCCTCCAACGCCTCTCTTTCTCCCAGGCACACACCTTTTCATTGTTCATTCAGTATAACTGCACTTATCAACACTTTCTCTCCACCTCCAGGTGGATAGTTTGAGTTTAATTCATTTGCCAAAAAAGAGACAAAATGCGCAATGTAAACAGCTGTGCTGTGCTGAGCTGTGGAAGCTCAAGAAGAATTTGACTGATAGCTTTCAATAAATTTTGCACTAATATCATTCTCATGAGTTCTTTTGGCCACAATAGTGAAAGTCTGATATGGTGATTCTGTAAACATGATATGCACGTCATTTTGGGTTCAGTCTTTAAATGCACATTATGTTTTTTCTGGCCATTTGTGTCTCTCAATCAAAACGCATATCACATCAAAGTTTTCTTCCCCCTGCTCCTTCTCTCATGTATCATCTAGTGTTTCTTGTGTTTCCCTGGAACTTACAACCACTACAGCGGGTCGCCATTAAGAGGCAACCAAATGACACACACCACTACCTTGGAGAAAATGACAGATTTCTCTGGGTTTGGCAGTGCTGGACACAGTGGGATAATGTAAGTACACCAAGGGTGGAAAGTAACAAAGTACAATACTTACAAGTACTGTACTTAAAGCTACCACAATGAACTTTCACGTTGTGTTATTCTGGAGGCCCCAAGTGGTAGGTTTTTCATCATCAATAATACAATTATGGAGATAAAAATGTCCTCCTGCTTCATTTGAACTGGCTAACATACTCACTGTAACTTTGTCTGGGAAAATGTAAACACATGGTTGTTTCATCTGGTTTCAGAGAAGATCTGACCTGGTGGCAGACATTAAAAATAATTGAATGTCTCTCTGATGCTCATGTTTGCTTATGTAGGTCACATACAGGCATCAGTATTAAACTGAGACAGTTTCGTAGCTTTAAGTAGAGTTTTCAGGTATCTGTACTTTACTTGAGTGTTTATTTTATTGACAGCTTTTTAGTTTTACTCCCTACATCTTAATACAAATATCTGCACTTTTGACTCATCATATTTTCTAAAATTTTAATGCATTTGAGAGGAATTATTGATTATTTTTTATTTTGCATCATTGCGCATCATCTCCCCAACATCAAGACTGATTTCAACCTAAATGTACGGGACAATAACACACAGTAAAGACGAGTCCTTGGTGTATCCATGCATGATGTAACAAGACAAAACTGACAAGAAAAGGAGGCTTAAAAAGCTGAAGTTCAGTTAGCAGAGAAACAGTCAGTAGAAATGTCCTTCATAAAGCCACTTTTTACTTTAGCACTTTTCACTTTTAGTGCTGTAAAGAGGTTGAATCAGTACTACTACTTGTTAATACTTACTGTATTCCTACTTGAGTAAAGAATGTGTGTACTTGTTGCCACATCTGTACACAAATGAATAAAATAGCTAACAAATGTCTTGTCATTTTTAGACATTTTAATGTGGATATGTTGCATATTTTCCATTAAGGTCTAAAAAACATCCTTTGATCAATGTCAGGCCTTTAAGAAGAGCTGGAGAAAGTGAATTATTTTTCATGTCCATTTCACAATGAAAACCCCTCATCCCTGTTGGTTTTGTGTCTGTTTGTTGTCTGTCATCTGTACTTTTGCATGAGACCTTTTATTTTATTTGGCTGTACAGGATTCCCTAACAGAAGAGATACTGTATCTCAACAGGAGCTTTTCTGGTGAAATAAAATAAATTCAATAAACAGTGGCATCATAGAGCAAAGTTTCACCACAAATCATAACCGAGTCATTAATACTTACATCAGCTTTTAAATCTCAGTTTCATTTTGTGATTGAAAAATTATAATAAAACTAGAAAATGTTGTCAAAGTTGAATAATTTTTAGGAAACAACTGTAACATTTCAATGTTCTGCTCTGAATAATGCTGCGGTAGTCTTTACACAGTCAGGATCTGACAGGTCAGGCACCATTAACCGAGCACACTACCAAGTCAGAGTAGGTCAAAACACCCTTTGGCGCCGCCACCACACATGCACAAGCACACACACACACACACACACACACACACACACACACACACACACACACACACACACACTCAAACTGCACAGACCTCTGGTGAGTGTTCTGGGTAATAAAAAGTGATTTAGGGAGGGAGGTGATTGAAGAGGCAATGCTGCCCTCATGTGCTCTACAGTTTGTAATTACATGTGGTTCAAAGATATTATTTGTGGATGATCGGTAAATCCCCAACATAACTCACCCTGCCCTCTTTTCTCAGAGCCATGTCTCATAGAGAGGGTCAGAAAATTGTCAGCGTTCACCCTGATCAGACCTGTAGATCTACACGCTAGCTTACTGGAGCTGACGTGGAAGCACAGTGACATCTGTTTTGTTCAGGTGCAGGGTCACACCAACTTTTTAAAGTGGTTTCCAGGCAGACACAGAAGCATCAGCTTTTGGTTGCTGAAACTGAAAACATGATTGCCATTTTTAGCCCTCCTCTTACTCCTCTCTCCATTCCCTGAAGAGGACCCAGTTTGGGTGGAAACCGGTTGGTGTGTTGTGAGATTTTTAACCTTGATATGCCCTAACCAATAAAAGCTATATAAATTATATCCTTGACTGTGTGCAAGTGTGCTTGAAGTAATCCTAGTGGGTCCCCCTTTTTCCTAGCTGACCAGTTTGACTTCAAGAGCATCTTACATTCACCTGGAGTTTACTCATCTACATTTACTAAGTGTGAGCACCTGGTATATTCTTTTGTTGCTATTTTTAGTCACCTGATATTTTGAATAATGAAGATAGTATGCAATTATGTGTCAACTTGATAAAGAAGTTGCAAATTTTAATCTTAAGGGTTATCAATTCATGTATCCACCCTCAATTCCTGAAAATACCATCTGTTCTTCACAGATAACTCAAAATGAATCCAGGAAGTCACTGGTAGCTTGTTCATCTGCTCTCTCCCTTTCAAATATTTTGTTTTTCTGAACATTGTACTGATTCTCACCACAAATCCACTGGCCCTTCAGCACTTGAAGAGATATTCCACTCCTTGATGATCATCCACTCAATATGTGCTCACCTCTATGCCGAAGTGAGGATGGGTGAAGATCTTCAGTTAACAAAACAATCCTGGAGTTTCAGCAGGAAACCGGGATGCAGATAATGGCAGTGAATGGAGACCAAATGTAAATGTAAAAAAAAAAAAACACAAAAAAAAAAACACAAAAAAAACCAAAAAAACACAAAATGTCTCCATCCTGCTCGTGTGGTGTAATCAAAGTGTCTGCGAGCCGCGACATTAAAATTTAACCACAAAAGATGCCATTTACACCATGTTTTGAACTGAAATGTCAACTGTAGCCTCCCAGGCAGCATGTAAACATGGTGTCGAGGTATCGCGAGACTTCGTATATCTCTTAATGGATGCGCGTGTGAAAAGATCGCGAGATCGACGCCATGTTTACATCCTACCTGCTACATGCTACAGTGGTTCCATGGACCGCGCAGTCAGAGGTGGGTAGAGTAGCCAAAAATTGTACTCAAGTAAGAGTATTGTTAATTTAGAATAATATTACTCAAGTAAAAGTAAAAAGTAGTCAACCAAATAATTACTTGAGTAAGAGTAAGAAAGTATTTGGTGGAAAAACTACTCGAGTACTGAGTTGTTTTGTTTTTCGTTTCTATGTCTTTGTTGCAATTGGCCTGTTTGTGATCAGATCACCTGATTGGCTACTAAAATGCAGATGAAATATTTGGATGTTCATTCAAATTGCACTCAGTACTTAACTATGATTTTAAAAGTAACTAAGTAGATTACAGTTTGTAATGCATTCTTAACTCCAAGTGAAAGTACAGACTTGAAAATCTACTCATAAGAATACAAGTACAAGTGCCCCAAAAAACTACTTAATTATAGTAATTCAAGTATTTTTAGTTACTTCCACCCCTGAGTGGGACTTTGGAAGGTTGCTAATTTCTCAAAATTGTTGCCAACCTGGCACACATTGCTGTAAAGTTCTGCTAAAATCAGAAATGTGGGCCTTGTATCACTTGAAACACATTGTGTTTTTGTATAATAAATAATATACAAGAACAACAGCAGTCTTGAACTTTGTGTTATGGTGGCCTCAGAAGCTCTGAATCTCTCTGGTCCCATTAGGATGTAATAGCTGGAGGTGGAACAGTGAGATGTTTTATCTGAGCTGGATCACAAAGCGTCTCTTCTCCCCTCTGGAGCCTCTTCAGTCTGAAAATGACTATGGGATGTGTGGTGGGCCAGAGAGGAAACTCCCTTTACTGCTATCTCTGTGGGAGTTCATTATACACAGACTGGCCACACACGAATACACACACATAAACACATATGCAGCACACACACACACACACACACTCATTCATAATCACATATTGTACATAAAATATGCACACACGCAATATCTACTGAGTGAGATTATTACACACGCACACAGTGTGTGACCCTGGTGGGCAGATGTGTACACCATTCACCACACTATAAACAAACCATCATGTTTGTGTGGACATCCCCTGCCCCACCCATGCAGACAGACTCCCCGACAGTCTTCCACCCACAGTCCCTCCACCCACAAGGTGCAGGGCGTATGTGTCGGGCCAAGGACAGAGCGAGACGCCTCATGTCTCTGACACTGAACCACTTGTGTTCAGATGGCAGTTGTTACAGTAAAACAGACAGAGGAGTAAAAGCCACTGAGAGGGTCAGAACATGTTAGGGGACGTCCTACAATCACATAGACCACATGCACAATTTTACACCTGCATTTGTGCCGTTTAATGCAGTGTTGCTCTATAACTCCTAACATTAAAGGTGCATTAATCAATAAATGCTCCACTGTATATGAAAACCCATTTCCACTAATGTGATGAAAAAAAAGATCCTGTAAGTTCCTGTGGTTCCCCAACTTTTTCCTGGCGCGCTTCCCTTTAGAAGCTGGAAAAAGTTCAAGCCCCCCAACCCCAAAATCCTCATCAATCATTTACAGATATTGGGGAAGCTATTGATAAAAAAAGATTAAAAGGATGAATTTTAATGAAATGAAGCTCAGAATGATAGTATCAGCAAAGACTTATTTGTTTATTTCTCCTGCATAATTTATATTCAATATGCAACTTTGTTTCGCGGTTTATTTCTCCCCATCATCCACATCCTGATTTATCATCTCAAAATATTGACTTAATATTGGAAAATAATGACTTAGTTCAAAGTAATGATATTGTGAAATAATGACTTAACATTTTAAAATAATCACTTGGTATTGCTAAACAATGGCTTAGTAAATCAATATAATGATTTAGTATCTTAAAATAATGATTTAGTAGCTCAAAATAATGACTGATTAGCTCAATATAATGACTTAGTATATCAAGATACTGACTTAATATTAAAAAATAATGACTTGCTAGCTCAAAAAAAGTTTAAAATCTTTTCAAAATAATGACTTAGTATCAAAAAATAACTTAGTAGCTTTAAATTACTTAACAATGAATGAGTTAACATCTCAACTGAAATAATTACTTAGTATCTCAACGACAATAACAAAAATGGCCTAGTATTTAAGTTTTCTCAATTATTTTGAGAAAGTTTTTTGTCATTTCAAGATATTAAGTCATTATTTTAATATACTTAATCATTATTTTGCTAAAGTTTCTCATTCTAATGACTTACCAGATCTTTTTTGCCATTACATAGTGGAAACGGGTTTCAGTTTCCAGAATGTTCATCAGCTAGTCACTAACTTTGTGGTGCAGAGCAGATAGTGTGATGGTAAGTATAATATAACCGAGACATATGTTTATATGTATATATACATATACAGTGCTTAACAAATTTATTAGACCACCTGTCATAAAAACGAGAAAAATATAAATATTTTAGAAATCTTTCAAAAACTTGTTTAAAACTAAAAATGTTATTGTTATTTATTTGGCAAATAACAAACCGAAACAAATAAATAGTCCTTTTTCACACATAATAACCAAAAAACTTGATATTTTGTATAGCCTCCTTTGGCCTTGATAACAGCTTGCATTCTTGCTGGCATTGTTTTTATTGGCATTGGCATTATTCTTTTCCACAGTCTCTTTTGTTATTGAGTTCCTAATAGTTTCTAGCTGTTCCCACAGACTTGCTTTAGATGAAACTTTTGTGTGATCAATCTTTGAACCTACTAAATCCCAAATTTGTTCAATAGGATTCAAATCCAGTCTTTGACTTGGCCAGTCCATCAGTTCCAGTTCTCCAGATTCTTTTTTCTTGGTCAAATAGTCTCTGCACAGCTTTGAAGTCTGCTTGGGGTCATTTGTCTTGTTGGTATATGAACCCGCGACCAATCAGATTCAGTCCAGAAGTGATTCTATGATGCACTAAGATGTTGTGGTAGACGTTCTTGTTCATGATACCGTTGATTTTTGCCCACGGCGTTTCCACAAATGGAACCCCACACCATAATGGAATCTCCACCGTGTTTCACTGTGGGTGCAATGCATCTGGCATCAAAACGTCCTCCAGCTTTTCTACAGACATAAACATGACGATGCTGACTGAAGAGTTCAAACTTGGACTCGTCCGTCCAGAGTACCTTCTTCCAGTTATCAACAGTCCAGTGTTCGTGCTCTCTGGCAAATCTGAGGTATTTCTGGATGTTTGCAGGTCTCAATAATGGCTTCTTAGCAGCTAGTCTTCCCTTTAAGCCTTGTTCTTTCAGTCGTCTGCTTATGGTCATTCTGGAGACTTTCTCAGACTCTGATCTAGAAGCATTTATCTCTGCCTGAAGATCAGCACTGGTCTTCCTTCTGTCTCTAGTACTTCAAATCTTGAGGTGTCTGACATCTGCCTCAGTTAACTTTCGTTTCCTGCCTCTTCCTTGGTGCATTTTGTAAGTATCAGTCTCGGTAGTTGACTCCAAAGCATACTTGACCACACTGTGAGGACACTTCATGTCTTTCCCTATTTGTCTCAGAGACCATCCAGCATCATGAAGTGCTTTAATGCGGACTCTTTCATTTTCAGTGAGCTCTTGATGTTTTACCATTTTGAACAGGAATGAAGAATTTCAAACTGAATTCACCTTTTTATACCCAAATTTGATCCTTGCGAGCTACGCTTAACTCTATTGCTCCCCTGAAAATGAAGTTTATAAAACAAAGAAAGCAAGCCTCTTGCTATAATTCCGAAACTCGTAAGTTAAAGCAGGCATCACGAAGACTAGAAAGGAAATGGCGTTCCACCAATTTGGAAGAGTCACAATTAATCTGGCAAGATAGTCTTAAAACCTATAGGAATGGCCTCTGCAATGCTAAAGTAGCCTATTACTCATCATTAATAGAGGATAACAAGAACAACTCCAGGTTTCTTCTTAACACTGTAGCAAGGCTGACAGAGTCATAGCTCTATAGAACCATGTATTCCTCTGTCTCTCAGCAGTAATAAGTTTTTGAGCTTCTTTAATGATAAAATTCCATCCATTAGAGACAAAATTGATCAACTTATGCCCCCTACCGATATTAATTTATCCCCTGACACGGAAACCTTAGAGATAGCTGCAAACTCAGATGTATATCTAGACTCCTTTTCTCCCATTGATCTTCCACAATTAACCTCGACAATTTCTTCATCTAAACCATCCACCTGTCTCCGAGATCCCATCCCAACTAGACTACTTAAGCAAAGTTTGCCCGTAGTTGGCACTTTTCTACTAGATATGATAAATCTCTCTTTGTCAGCAGGCTATGTACCTCAGTCCTTTAAATTAGCTGTAATTAAACCTCTACTTAAAAAGCCAAATCTTGACAAAGGTCTTGTCTCTGTACTTGTCCTATTAGATCTTAGTGCAGCATTTGACACGATCGACCACCATATTTTACTACAGAGACTCGAACATTTAATTGGCATTAAAGGAACAGCTCTAAGCTGGTTTAAATCCTACTCATCAAATCGCTTTCAGTTTGTACACGTTAATGATGAATCTTCTCTGCACAGTAAAGTTAGTTGTGGAGTTCCACAAGGCTCAGTGCTTGGGCCAATATTATTCACTTTATATATGCTCCCCTTAGGCAATATTATTAGAAATCACTCCATTAACTTTCACTGTTATGCCGATGATAGCCAATTATATTTATCAATAAAACCTGACGAAACAAATCAGTTAGACAAACTGCAAGCATGTCTTATGTTAAGACCTGGATGACCCACAATTTTCTGCTTCTAAACTCAGATAAGACTGAAGTTATCGTACTTGGCCCCAAACAACATCAAAACAAACTAATCAGTGATATAGCTACACTAGATGTCTTTACTTTAGCCTCCAGCACCACAGTAAGGAATCTGAGGGTTACTTTTGATCAGGATTTATCCTTTAACTGCCATATTAAACAAATCTCAAGGACTGCCTTTTTTCACCTCCACAATATTAAAAAAATCAGGCACACCCTGTCTCAAGCTGATGCAGAAAAACTAGTCCATGCATTTGTTACTTCTAGGCTAGATTACTGCAACGTGTTATTATCAGGCTGCAGCAATGGTGGAAGAGTAGACTTAAAACCTGCCTTTTTGATAAAGCTTATACTTAGGGCTGGCTCAGGTATATACATAAATATATATATATATATATATATATATATATATATATATATATATATATATATATAT
>JAJHUR010091565.1:0-19877 GCA_027495735.1 Lutjanus campechanus
TGTGTGTGTGTGTGTGTGTGTGTGTGTGTGTGTGTGTGTGTGTGTGTGTGTGTGTGTGTGTGTGTGGACTGTATTCCTGAATGTGCATGTGTTACATAAGGGTTCAATCAGTGTCACAAATTTCTTAAATGTAGATGTGTGCCCCTGAGCTGCAGTATTTTTTGGGACCAGAACTGACAATGTACATGTTTGAGACACACTTCTTTTGGCCCTAAGTTTGCAGAGTGTTCCATTCACACAATGAACTGTTACAACTACCCTGACTCCAAACAGCCATCATGCAGCTAACTCTGTTAACACATGGGCTCAAAGGTAACATGAATTCACCAAAGCAGCATCAAATTAAACACAAGAAATTGATACTTTAGGTTATGTAAAATCCACAATGTTTCTCACAGAGATGTGCTGCTTCTCCTGTGAGCTCCAACAGTAATGGGAGTGAACAATATTGAAGACATCAATTTTCTGATTGTACAAACTGACAGTGTTACAACTAACCTGTTGTTTAAAAAAAAAAAAACGATCTCACCTACTGTTCACTGATATTGTTTACAGGTCATATTTACAGTTAGCCATAAACTACCTCTACAATTTGGTTTTTAAAAAAGTTTTGTCAATATTTGTGGGTCAGGTGAGAAACAATCAATATTCTGAACCTGCACCATTAATCAGTCTCTCACTCAAATTTCCTTGAATGAAATGCTAACTGACATTTTTGTAACAAAAGATGGGAAAATGAACTGACTCCTTTAACTCTTCCCCATGTCGACTTGCACACAGAACGTATATCTTAATATTTTCAAGCACAGCTGTTAAAGATGAGTAAATTGTGCCTCAGAGTTGTCCTTACTTTATAATCATGAGAGCACTCTCTCTCAAGGTGTCAGACATTTTCTCTTTGCTCTTTAACTCTCGATGTCTGAGAACATTGACAGCAAGGATTTTAAATCATTTGGATTTTATGAGGCAGTCTCAGTTCCTCCGACAGCTGAGGTCATGCAGTGATGACCTGGGTTCTTCAGCAGCACAGTCTATCTATCTACCTACTAACCTACCTACATTCTTATTTTGTTTGTTTTTTTAGCTTTGTTTTTTGCTGCTTGCTTCCTTTGTCTGTGTCTTTCCCGGCATTTGTTGTTACCGACATCTAACTCTTCTTCGTTGTGACCAAAGAAGCAGAAAGAAAAGATTTACAGATAGACACAGTTTGTATGGCTTTGCTTCGATCGGACTCTTGTCTCGGAGCTCTTAGACACACCTTTCTAAGCACATTAAGATCTCATCTAGGGCAGAAAGAATTGATTCGGCTAGGCTGTGATTGTGGGGATGCATGTCAGTAAATAGTGCCTAAGTAAGAGAGCTCAGAGTGACAAATGGAATCAACTTTACAGTTAAAACCGTGGGGTTTTGTCATTTAAAATACACACACACAGCATGCAGTCAGTCGTGTAAAAAGTCATGCAGGAATTTAGTGGAATCAACTAATCTTTTCTCATTAACGTAATACAAATTTGCTAGTTTTATTTGTTCAATTTAAATGAAACTTTAACATTTTTTAGAACACTTCAGAACTTAGAAACACGAGTTCTTCTAATTTGAAGTCATTTGACTTCAAATGATGAGTTGAATGAATGTACTGTACAGAATTCAGTCAACTCACTAAGTTAAATCTCTAAAGAAACATGATCATCATATTAACAGACTTCCCAGCATGCACTGTTTGAGAGTTAAAACTCCTCCTCATGTACGTATGTGCTCTTAAACACATACTCTGATGTTTGAGTGTACAGTGAGACCTGTGACCCTGTTGCTGTGTCTTCTTTCTAAAAATTTCATTTATTCCACCTCTGGAGCACCGTTTAAAATGCTACAATTTCTTTCAATAAAACAAGCTGCAAAGCATGACAGCTCTTTATTCCACTTCCTGCTCTGTCGGCCTCTCACTTTCTAATCTGTGACGTACAATTTGGTAAGCCAGCCTTTCAACTTTCAATCCACTCCGTTGAAGGCTTTGATGGTTAAAACGACCAGACAAACTCCTTGACTGTGGACGTTAGGAGAAGGCCACCTCTAAATCAGAATTCTGGAGGTGGGAGGCGGAGAGGAGATCAGGGATGGCCCAGACCAATTAATCCCTTCAGGATTTGTGGGGCAGCACCTCAAGACAGGTGTGGTTTAATACCCCTCCCTGAGCTATAAAGAATGGCACTGCTGGGTACATTCAGGAGGTGACATTAAGTCCTGCTCTATCTGCAGGTGTCACGTAAGAACATTTATCTTCCTCACTCTTGCTGTATGACATATTGGACACTACAATTGGGAGCGGTCTCACCTTCCTGTCTATCACTGAGAAGCTCAATACATTAATGAACAGGCTAATCTGTCTTCTCCAGAGACCATCCATTACTGACCGCTCAGTCTGACGCAACAGATATGGACTGCTGAGATAAAACCTCCCACTGGTCGACTATTGCATTCTGCTTTTTTTTTTTTTTTGCTTTCCTTTCCAATTACTTTTTCTTTTATTTATTTATTTTTTTAGAAAGGCAAGCCAAGAAACATGTTCCCCAAACATTCCTCAATTACAGTGCCCATCCCTCAGATATATTATAAATTTACTGTGAATGTATGCACATGTGGCACCTCAAGTTATAATACCCTCTGACATAATGTCAGTCCTTTTTGAAGTCCCATAACTCTGCCTTTTATTTTTTTTATAAGCCCATATGGGTTGCTTGCAGGAATATGAATCAATAAACAATAAGTAATCATGTTTGTGGTCAGTAATGACTTTTTGCCAAGTGGAAGTGCTAAACATTGGATGCCTGCCAGAGCAGTTCCAGTGACAGGCCTCAAACAATCACAATGTAATCCTTGCTTGTTTTGTTTGAGATCTCAGATGTACGTTGCTTTAGAGAGAAGTGTCTGCTAAATGAAACTGTAAATTGTAAGTTGTAAGTGGTCAGTGCTGTCAGCACAGGAGTGATATCAGTATATTTATATGGTAAATACAGCTATATTTAAATTAGTTTTAAGTAACCTTGTGTGTTAAAGGTCTATGTGCCACATTTGGATATATGTTTGAAGCACTTTTTTCTTGTTTCTGACCAGTGGTGGAAGATGCATCCAGATTCTTGACTTGACTTTGTAAAAGGTAAAAGAAGTGATACCACGATGTAAAAACACTTCATGCTTGCATTTGAAATATATGTAAAAGAACAGAGGTATTATCAAGGTACTGTATGTATCAGCTGGTGTCCGGACTCATATAATGTGTGTAGTGAACACTTTGAAGGAATTTAATATGGAACTCACTGACCTGTAGCTTTGAAGAAATTTTATAAAAGGTACAAAGTGTATTTTCTGGCAAAATGGAAGTTATCACTGCACATGTGTGATTCCAATGAATAATTTCCAGTGAGAGACTATTTTTACAGGAGGACTAATAGAGCTAAACATTATGATGTCACAGTGAAGTTGACCTTTGACCTTTTGAATAAAAATTGTTATCACTTCATATCCTATTAAATATCCTATCAAATATTTGTGTGTTATTTTGTCATAATTACCATTCAAATGTTTTAGTTATGGCCAAAAATGTGTTTAGTGAGGTCCCTGTGACCTTGACCTTTGACCTTTGACCATCAAAGTCAAATCAGTTCATCCGTGAGTCTTGGTGGTCATTTATGCCAACTTTGAAGAAATTCCCTCAAGGGCTTCTTGTGATACCTCGTTCACATGAATGAAATGACCTGAAAACATAATGCCTGCGGCCAGGCATGGAGCCATTAAAAAAGTTTTTCAAGGTTTCTCCAAAATTCTGGATCACACAGGTCCTTCCGCACACAGTCATGAATGTCCACAAACACACACAAAAAACAGGCTGATTGGTCCAATAGTATGCCAGAGTAGCTCCATACAAGATTCAGGTCTCAGGCTCACACACACACACATGCACTCACAGAAACAATCGCATGATCCCCTGGCAGGGATAATAAAAATGGCCTTTAAAATTGTTATATTATTAAATACTGCATTATTGGACTGGTAATACTGATGCATTAATGTGTAAGTGGCTTTAATAGCAGGTCAAGGTGGAACTAATTATAATTACTCACTAAGATCTGATTTAATCTTAATCAATGCAAAACAATTATAGCTGTGAAAAATGTTGGGGTAGAAAGTGCAATCTTTCTTAATGTAGAGGAGTAGTAAAAGTACAAAGAACCATTAACTTGGATAATACTCCAGATAAAACCTGAGTATGTGTTTGTTCACACAGAAATTTGTATTGCATCACATGCTCCAACAATCATGATACATCATCGAAACATAAATAACATACCATGAAAGAACAGTTGAAACAAGTAACAGTCCTATGCAAGAACTGTGTACATATTCCTATTCACTGTTCATGTACTGTATATATGGGGAGTCGGGGAATATAATCCAAGTGCAAGTACTGTACCTCAGAACTGTGTTTACACCACAGGTACAGTACTTGAGTAAAGGTAGTAGGTAGGTTAGTTGGCTACTTTTCCATTGCTTTTATGACTTTGTTCACTTAGTAATTTGTTTGTTGATTCTTTGCTTTTTTCTTTAACAGAATTTCTAATGTTTTGGCTAAAACTGCATGTTTTGAGAGTCTGTGTGTTACATAAAATGCTATCAAAGTCAAACCCTGTAAGATGATAAAATATACACCCAAAATATATGAGTGGCCTCGTGAATTTTACATTACACACATTTTAAAGCTAATGCACAGAGGAAACACTGTATGCATACAAACAGATAATAAAGTCTCAGTTGTATCCATATCTTGTTATCATACCACTAAAACATCGTGCACGACGCAATGAGATGGGTTGATCTCCCTACAGGCAGTGGATGGTGGGGGATCGATATCTTCACATGAGGCTGCGACTCTCTGGTACAGGAGCCAAGCACTCCAGGTAATGAACTGCCTGCTTGATATATATCCCTTACAGTGTGGGATTGCAGTGGTGCAACATGGTACTGCAACAGCAGCAGTTCTTTGATTAGCCATTTCTCTTCCATCACGCTTCCCCGGCACACAGAGAAAGCCCTCACAGACATACACTAAGTGTGTGTCCATGCGTCAACATGTTTGAAGTCAAACTGTCATGTGGCTCCTGCTGGAGTAACCACCTTTCAAATGTAGAGACAGACAGAAGTCAAAGCATTTCAGATTTGATTTGTAGTGACAGTTTCCAGAGTATTCCACTTTTAGCTATGCAGCTTGATTGTGTTTTATCATTATGCTCTGCTGAGCTTGGTCTGGCTTGTTGTGGTTATTCTAGTCATTTATGGGATGTTTTAAAAGAACTTGTTTGCTATTTAACTTAAATATTAAATATAAATATTACAAATTAATCATTACAAAACAGAGAATGAGGCTGTGTATGTGGAACCAGGGTGTGGGGTTCTCTTTTCATAATACCAATGCCACATCAGGCAGTGGTACAAATATTTACACAAACAGTGGTAATGACAGTCTTAAACTATCTGAATCATCTACGATAGTGACTGAGCAGTTAAACACTGTACACAGCATTAAAAAAAATGTAAAAACTTAACTCTTCACTGAAATCTAAAGCACAGAGATGTTGTCAGTCTGCCAGATATGTTTGGACCCTCTGAGCTGTTTCCTGCTTTTATTGTGTCCACTGAGAATCCAGAGTCCAGACAGGCTTCCTGCTAGAGTGAACTTGATTAAGATGATTCAGAGACGTGAGCAAAAGGCTGTTTAGGCTGATAACAGAACACTCCACATCCAGGACAAAACAACAGGGCCTCTGCAGATATGTGAGCACACCAGCCGAGACAGCTGGTCAGCATGACCTTAGATGACATATGCTATGACCCTTTAACTGCTTAATGGCTGCTTACTATACTGCTGAATATAGGACACACTGCTGCATTTTATTCTACTGTAGCTCTTATTAAAAGTGAGTCTGCAGTAGAGTGTCAGAAAAGACATTTTCACACTGGGGCTGTCTTTCTAGACAGACACAGAT
This sequence comes from Lutjanus campechanus, assembly GCA_027495735.1. Classification (NCBI taxonomy): domain Eukaryota; kingdom Metazoa; phylum Chordata; class Actinopteri; order Lutjaniformes; family Lutjanidae; genus Lutjanus; species Lutjanus campechanus. Next base: position 6,039 of record JAJHUR010091565.1, read on the forward strand.
GCAGCAGACTCATACAGTATTTCCTCATGTTGTCTGTCTATTTTTGTTATGCAAATATGCAAATTATCTGTAACTTTTCTAAAATAATAATAATGATAATCTGTATTTTTGTTCTTAGGGTTCCAGAGGATTCTAGTTGGCAGTCCCTGAATGTTGAATATGTTGGCAGGATGAGGATTAAGGGAACCTGAGATCATAGTACCATCTTAACAAATATGTGTTTACTTTTGGCCCATTGCCCACCATTAAGTTTCAGTTTTGGCCCTCCAAGAGAAAGGGTTTGGGCACTCCTGCTTTAGATGATATATGCTCTCACCCTTGAGCTTTTTACTGGCTGCTTACCATATTGCTGAATGTAAAACATTGCTGCATTTTATTCTCCTGTTTCTTTTATTATAAATGGCTGAGGATAAGAGTGTCATAAGACATTTTCAAACTGGGGAAGTCTTTCTAGTTTTTGGCATAATCATGACTGATATTTCCTGCACATATTGTGTAATAATATACAGGGATATCCACAATAGTTAATTAATAAGTAAAGTTAATATAAAGCATAAAATATGGTAATTAAGATGATTTGACCCTTGTATGTTATGCAGTATGCGATTGGTATTTTCTTTTTCATGGTTTTATCCTATTATGTTTGACTGCTGCATTCTCAAAGAAACTAAAAAATGTTTTAAGACACTTACAGTACAAATACTCTGCTTGGAATAATGATTTGTGTCTACCCCCCCCCCCAAAAAAACCCCCGATAAATTAAGTAACTTGAGACTTAAAATGACACCCTAATTTATATATGTTAGATCATTTTCTCATGTTTTAGCATTTAAGGCAAATAGTCCACAACCATGCTAGTGACTGTGTGAATCTGTGGCTCTATGCTCACAGTGACAATGCTAAGTAAGAGATAATGTAGAGCGAGCCGGTCACTATAGAGAAATAAACCCCGACAGGGTGATGCAGAACCCCGACGCGAAGCGGAGGGGTCCTACATCACCCTGAAGGGGTTTATTTCTCAGAAGCGTCCATAGCAACGGTCTGCTATTCATAGCAACGGTCTGCTATTCATAGCAACGGTCTGCTATACAGAAATAACAGACCGTAGAATGTTGTAATTGACCAATCAGGATCGAGCATTTGACAATGTCGTGTAATAAACATGTTTAGCAGGTGTACAGATCTTCATCCTAGTTTGGTACTTTAGCACGCAAACATTTGTTAATTAGCACTAAACATGATATACATCTGAAGATTGGAAATTTTTTGACCTAATCTTGGTGCTAGATGAAAAGTCAAAATCTCCAAATGAATTACAGTTTATCCTGCAGGGGATACGAATGTCTGCACTGAATTTCATGACAATCCATCCAGTGTTTTTTTTAGATATTTGGACTAAGTTGTTGGACTGACCAATCAACAGACTGACTAACATTGCCATCCATCAAGCTATGCAGAGGGAGGAAAAAAAGATGTGACCCGAAAAAAAAAAAGATGTGACCAAAATTGGCATTAAAAGCTGAGGCAGTGAATTTGGTGGTGACATAGCTTTGCTTTTTGCAGCTGGGCTTTTACTTAGTGGCACTTAAACCTTTATAATGTTGCACCTTCCTGATGAAAAAGGAAAGCTTGCAGTTCATGATTCAGATGGGCAAGAGTGAATTTTTCCCCAGAGTCTCGTTACTGAGGTTAATAAAAGAGAGCCGCCAACATCTCACTTGATTCTCTCAAATAGTTTGTGTTCCCGCATACCATAAAATGTAATGTGTGTGAACATAAACAGTGATTTAGAAGACATTATCAGAGAGGAGAGGGATTGGGCAATTGAAATATAGAAATCTGTTTATCCCACATGTGATCAAACCAATTATTAGAAGTACATTTTTTAACCTTTATTTATCCTGGGACATTTGACCAAGCACAACTGAGCTCATCAAATTTGTTGTTTGACATTTACACACATTCACAGCTGGGAGCTGCGTAATACAGCCTGTATACTGAACAGATACTTCAGTTCAAGATGTTTGTCAATCAAGAATTTAATTAAAAAAAAGGAACAGTGCCACATATTTATACATTTATCTACTGAGATATTAATAATGGGGTGTATTAGTGATGGGATCCTTGGCTTTAATCCAAAGCCCAACAAACCTTCATGCTCTCCAATCAGAAATCATACTGTAGCTATTGAGTATTTCACAGAATGTGTCCCTGCAAATTGTCATCACTGTGTAATATGATGAAGTAGGCAGCCATTTACGAAATGAACTGGCACATAGTTCATTTCTGAGCAGTCATGTTTCACCACTCACACAGCAATTCATTGTATATTCAAAGTAGACTGTCAAGGCTGGTGCTTATGGGATCAACCATATCAGTTATAAGTTCAGACTGACTTGAGAAATCTGCTCTGAATAATACTCAACCACCATTAGGTATCTTGAAAGTGAAAGAAAAGTAGTGACATAAAGTTCATTGTGATGGATCCTCTATATTTCAAACAAGTGTCAAGTCATCATACAGAGATGGATGAACACCAGTGACTGACTGTAAGGTAGGAAAGACACATTTTTATAAGCCTTTCAAATACTCTGCATAATTATCAGCAATTGTAGCAAACAGGTCAGACAAAGCAAAAACTTCAGTCTAGTCTTCTCGCTTTCTAAGACTTTATTTGAAAAGGTGTGCATAAGACTGTTGTTACACTGCCATAACCAAGTCATGACACCTGTCATGAAGGAGTTTATGAATGCTTATAACTGTTGTCATTCATTCATTAGGTGTGATTTGGTCAGTGATCACATGACCTGTCTTTGCCTCTGTCTTTGATAGTTATGAGAACATTTGTTTTCTGTGTAAACAGTATGTGTGACACAAATACAATTTTTCAAACAAATGAACAAAGTGTGCGGTGCATGGCCCTGTCCCCTTCGACCTGATTTTTAAAAAAAAAACAAGCGAGGGTCAAAACCTAATCAGCCCTCATTGATCTGCTCTCAATGATCCAGAATAGAAGCCTTTGGAGTTCAGATTTATAACCCAGGGGTGAGTCCTTGGGGCAGCTCCTCATGCCTGATACACTTCCTTTACTGGCCTTTATAATGAGGCTTTAAGCAGTGTGGCGACTGTAAATCTGCTACGCTAAGATTGCACTGCTGCTGGTCTGACTGGACCTCACCTCACTAAATCTCACATCCAGGACCTGAGAATAATTTATTGTCCTCTCCTGACTGAGCACACTCGCCAAAGCAGTGTGAAGTCAGCAAATGATCACAAGTGACCAGAATGGTTGACTAATATTTGTTAGTGGGAAGAGAATTAGGCCTACATGTGTAGGTGGTGCAGGGAAGACATACTTTTGTAGGCTGGCCTAAAACTTAGCATCACTTAGCATCACTCTGGTTCCCTCCACAAAAAAGCCAGTGGGATTTTCAACTGAATTTTGGAATAGTGCAGAAACTAAAGTCAATTATACTTACACATCTTGTTCAGCAAGATAATCTTCACAAATAAATGCCACTTCAATGTTTTTTGTTTTTTTTTTAAGCACACCATCAGCACACAATCGGTAAAAGTAAAAAGCCAACGTTAGACGAAGTGCACCATGGTGGCATGACTCAAGTGACTAGTGTTTGGTGTGATGAAATTTAATGCCCCCTGACAACCTGTCGTCTCATTTAGCCACTTGTTAGTGATTGCCTTTTTTAAGACATGTAAAAGTTTCAAAATTTACAAGTGGAGTATTTATTTACATATTTTACGCCACTGAACAAAATGTGAAAATCTCTTAAGCTTGTGTTAACCACAGACTTTATTTAAGGCACCACAAGTGCTCATATTCTAACTCATTCTCAGTTTTAGGGCTCATTCCTGCAGTGCTCTATAGACTCTACGGGGCAGGACTGTGCGACTGTTCAGACACAATGCAGTTTGAGCTGTGCTGTTCACTGGGTTCAGAGCAAGCTTGGGTCACTCTGCTCAGTGCAGCATCCAGCTGCAGTGTGCAGGGCAGTGAAATTAATGGCTTTCAGAGCGCAGCAGTCCCGCTGTTGCCTCCTGCCTGATGGTATCTTATGCTGACATGTGACCTTATGCCTGGTTCAAGACAGTTACATGAAAGGGCATAAAACTTTTCTGTCACTTTACAATAAGAAAATGCTTAGAAATGATTTATAAATATCTAAAAAAGTTTCTACACAGTTTTTATACATCAATATGGACTCACAGATCTAGTTACTGCTTACTAGCTACTGATTACTCTTACTAACGAGTTACTAACATTTATAAATGACAAAGGGAACTTTACTGTAAAGTATTTTATTGATTACAAAGATTGGATGATCCAAGTACCAAGTAAAGGAAGATTATCAACTGTGCCACACCTGCACTTCTGCTCTGAAGAAGAGACCAATCATCTGGTAATTTGATATGTTAATCTGATCTGATATGCCAAATGAAACTTTGTGACTGTTAAAACATGCTGATGGTGGTTAAATGCTAGTAATTAATTAAAAAGTGATGAAGCTGACAGGTATAAATGCTGCTGATGGAGAAGACAAAGTAAACAAAGTAAGCAATAAAATCTTAGGCTTAACAGTACAGATAAATGAGGCTTCACTTTTTGGCAAGCAACACATTACAGCTAAGGGGAGACTGGGGAGTGTTGTAACCCTGAGTTAGTTGTAACACTGTCAGTTTTTACCAATTAGAAAAGTGCTGTGGTGATAAGATCAATATGGTACACTCCCATTTCCTTTTTGAGTGACGTGTCTCTATGAGCAACGGTGTGTATTTTACAACCCAAAACTGATTTTCAGTAGTAAAGTACATTTTTTATCAAGATTATTTTTTGCTTAATGTTCACTGTATTGTAGATAGAATGGTTTGACTTACATAGCAACTTTTCTAGTTTAATTTGATACTTTGTATTCATGCTACCTTCAAGTCTACATGCTAAAACTATTAGCTATGTAATAGCTGCTTGGATTGGGGATAGTTGTTACAGTTCATCAAAATTATGATGATATGACGATTCTGCACAGTGTGCATGGAACAAAACAGTTTATTCTTTAATACAGTTCTTTCTTCAGGATCTTTTAGGTTCTTTTAAGATGGTGTGGATCTTAAATCTAAGATTATTACCCATCCCTCATTAATAACTCACGTCAGTGAGGGTGGGTTGTAACAATGGAACTCTTTGTATTTAACATTAAGTCACATAATCTGTGACTGTGTTGTACATGTCCAAGTGAAGTTTATTTAGAGTAGAAAAATATGGATACCATGTATCAAAGTTTGAGAGACTTTGCATGAACAATCGGTGAGTTACTGATTCGCAAACAAAAACTGGTACTACAATCCCCAGTTTCCACTAATTATGATTCATAAAGTGTTTTCAACCTAATTAATAGCATCTATAAATTATTTATAAGGTTACTGTAAAGTGGTTATAACTTATGTAAAAAAAATTCTCATATCTGATCATTTAAAAAGTATTTGGAGGGTATGCATGTTGTAATTATGTATCATTTCTGTGGGCTATGGGAAGTGCCTGAATTCATTCATCAATATACGAGAGTTCAGAGAAATTAATACGGGTCATACAAAGTGCAATGACTGCATAGTAACATCAGGCGTGTCCTCACTCCGTAATCCAAGAACAGTGTTTATAAATGAATAACCCTCCTTTTCCCTTTCAATTTGCTAAATACATACAGCATATAACCTACCATCTAGAGCAGCTGCTGAGCTGGTGTAAACTTGCAGTAGCTGAGCGCAGTCCGGGGACAGGACCTGCAGGACTTGCTGGAGGACGGAGAGAGCCAGGAGCGCGTCAGGACAGGCTGCTGCTGCTGCTGCGCGCTTTCGGGGCGTAAAGAGTCGTTTAGAGAAGAGAGGAGACCCATTGATTCTGGTGGGGCGGATTGTTGCAAAGTTACCCCACGATGAGGCAATAGATCTTCGGTAAATAATCTGTATTGCAGGTATCAGCACAGTGCTGGTTAAGTGCCCAAACCGTGGAGCCCGGCATGTCCGAGAGGAAGAGCGCTGAACACCGCAGCTTCGAGCTTTCATCACTGACAACTCCCGCAGAGCAGATGGTGCCGAAAAAATGACTCGGGCTCTCTGCATCCTCGCTTACTTCTTCTCTTTGATCCACTGTAAGTGTGTCTTTCTTTACCTTCTGTGACTTAGCATGTGTTTTCATCTGTGTCAGCTCCAGATTTATATAAGTGAAAGTGCTTCTTTGTTGGGAAGTGATGTGTCTTTCTTTTAAGCGTCCCAAACTCGAATCACAGCTTTTAACTTGGGAGTGCAGCGAAGTTTTCAGTGCGGTGGCTCAGCTGCAAAGCATAAATAATCAACATAAAATGCAGGTGTCCCCGAAGTTCTTCCTTTAGTTTTTGACCAATACAATTAATTTGAAAATGTTAATATAAATAAACAAAAACACATGCATGAATAGCATAAAAAAACATTTTTTTGCAAGTTCAGCTGCAATTTGACACCACTGTATTTCAATACAGTGTCACCAGGGGCAATTTGATGAGTCAGTCCTGCTATCAAATGTGGCCTGTTGTCATCAGCACTCATGTGAAGGTTTGAGATATTTAGTGTTGGGTCACAACAACACTGAGAAGTGTACACAATATTAATGCTAACAGCTTCCTATATACCTATAAAATTACTTCAGCAATCTCAGAAAACCACTGTGCCCTACCATCCTTTTATTAAATTCTTCAACATCACTATTTTGCTTGACCAGCGTGTGTTTACTTGGTGACATCAGTGGAACTCAAAGTTTACACTAAGTCTCACACGATAAGTCTATAAAGTAAAGTGGTGGTGACACGATCTGTATATTTGGTTATTGAACAATATAAGTAGGCTAATTGTTAAGAGTTTAAATTATACGGTATCCTGTGCGTCACCAGGTGCTTTACACACAATTGTTATTAACATCTGTTGCATGTTTCACCCACTGTTCTGAAATACATCCACACTTTACACCGTTTAGCTTGGCTTTTTTAACCGTGTTTAAGGTACCTGCTAGCTAACGGTAGGTTACCTGCTGCCAGAGCTAGGTTGAGAGAGTGCTGCTGTACTGTTAGCTAGCAGAAGCATGTGCAGTCATGTTGAGGTAACATCTGCACCAGAGGACAAACATGTGCATAGATAGCTCAGGGAACCGAAATGAGGCATCATCGGTGCTGCGAGCCGGTCTGGTAGGCACCAGACGTATAGCATATGGCACTGGGTTTCGCAACCCAACCCAAATATTAACACCATGAGATTTTTGATAAAGTAACAAAATTTTACTGTCATGCAGGCTTTAAAAAAAGGAAAAAGACAACACTTATCGCAATATAATACCTGTGTTATGCTATATATATTATTAGATATATGTATTGTGTTCATAACACCTCACTCAACCTTTGCCCTTTGTTTTAGCTCATTCACACACTTGATTATGCTTTCATGTCTCCAGCTGTATTACATTTTGGTAGAATAATGCTTTTCAGCGTGTAGAGTGACCTTATCAGCTCCACAACGGCTGAGTAGCATTGTATTAACACGCCTGACCTCACTCTCAATCAACGTAATGTCAACACAACACTTATGAGACGTTTTTCATTTTACACATTGAACGTGTACGCACACACACACACACACACACACCAGTGGCTATTCACAGCAGGTAATCACAAGTTTAGGTGGTGTGTTAGTGGCCCTCACCTCTGAGGAAGGCAGAGCTTGTTTGACTCTGATCTCTGAGGGCTTTGACAACACACGACCATCTGGCAAAGAGTGCTGTGGAGGTCCGAGCGTGTTGGATGGGACCTGAGCCAAATGACTGACAGAGGCACAGTCGTGACAGCATGAGCTGACCCGTTGGGCTCAACTGTCGGCATGCCACGCCCTGCGAAGCTCCAGGAGTCTGCGGGCCGATAATGACACACGCAGTTTGATACTGAGCAAGAGAAGAAGCATTAGGGCTGGAAGTCTGACATTGCTCTTACTTATAGGACACAACATCATCACATTGCTTCACACAAGGCACATGAGATGGATCTCTGAGCTTCTGCAGCCATGAATATCACTCTGCAGAGTATCGACAACAGCAGCAATTCTTCTTCAGTGGGCTCATCAGTAAGAGTCTCACCTCATTGGCGTGTTTCTCACGAGTAAGTCGACTCAGCTACTCCCAACCATGTGGGGACATTAATAACCAGCTGCATGTTAAAGAAAATGGAAGAGGTAGCGCTACATGTATTCATTCTGCCTCCAGATGAGAAGTGCTGATCATCAGTTTCAATCAGGCTTGTCTTCACCCCTGACATGGGCATCATTTATCAGGGGTGGAGGGGCGGAGATGCAGTGTAAGTGTTGGGATTCACAGCTCATTCTCATTTGAAAGATACATCCAGTAGTTTGGCCATAGGCGACAGCAGAATTATTAAAATACTGTGAAAATATCAGCCCTCATCCCAAATGTAATTACTAATTTGGAAATGACTTTGGGGCCTTCAAGACATTTCAATATAATTTCTACAACACAGACATCTCTGGCTTTCTTAATTGACAGCTGCTGCTTCCCTTAAGATGTGAAAAGCAATACGTGCAGTTTGTATGAAGCAGTCTGACACATTCTGGTGAAGAAATAGAGGAGGTACAGATTTGTTCACTTTGTTTTCAAAGAGTTTCAGAGTTTTTGCTCAGGGGCAGGCACAGAAGGTACACCTGTACTTTGTCAACAGGGGGTTACGGTGCAGGATGATAAACGAAACCAACAAAGCAATATTACACTGTGTCTCGCAATACTTGTTGGATCAGAGATGGATGTGAGGACTGTGAGCGAGAGCAGCTGACCCATCCTTGTCCACATATAGCCCAGTATCTCTATATTACATTGACACTGGACCTGTATCATGTCATCCAGACATTTAGAGCAGGAAGTAGTGCATAATGAGAGATGTAGAGAGAGAGAGAGAGAGAAAAGAAAGGGTGTGGTGGATATTTGTGTGGCGTCCAGCTTATATGTAGTGGACCGTGAGCTCTTGTTGTAATCAGAGGTAGCAAAAGTAGAATTACAGGTACTTGCGTGAAAGACTATAAACTGAGTACAACTGATGTAAATGATCCTGCTACCTTAATACAAAATCACAAATATCGCCGACTGTTTAGTCATATTGACTGAACTGAAAAAATGTGAGGATTTTTCCCCTCAGAGGACAATATTTTATGAAAGAAGTAAACTACTATTAATAATAATAGTGAAGAAATGAATAGATACATATGAATAGTGACCTTTTCCTAAAGTACTGCTGGTTCTGTGATGTTGGAATTTTAAATCTGAAGTCTGCAATGTGCCATAGAAGCTTCAACTGGCACACATATATTGAAGTTTTTAGTGTGTTTTGGCCTATAGGTTACGGTTTAAGCTAAAGCTGGATTACAATGCAGATTTTTCTTTTTTGGAGTGAGCGATTGGAGCAGAGCAGGAAATTTGAATTGAGCGTGGAGCAATAATGAGCGGAGCGGCCTGGTGCAGCTTTGAGCAGGGGGGGTCAAACAGCTCCGTGAGCTAAGGAGCTAAGATTCTCACCGCTCCACTCAGCTCATATGATCTGGTCTAGATCAAACTGAACCATGGTTTGTTTCTAGCAAGCACACTTTTTTTTGGATGGTTCAGACTTTCAGACCAATCACAGGAAGATGGAAAAACAACGCACCAAAAAAATGAGCCACAGGAGCACCTGAGGTTTTGGGGACATCTGGTTTGACGAATTTAAAAAGAGTCAACTGGAAACTGGACACTTTTCAGTTGTTGTTTCACTTTGGTATTGCTGGTAGTAGTGCCATAATAATAATATGGTGACAACAGTGTCAATCTGTTCATTCATCTCTCTTCATAAATGGCCACTAAAGTCAGGCTACCTGCCGATTGTAAACACGCCGACGTCAGACGTACACCTGTCTACAAACTAATCAATGTCAGATATAGGGAGACGCAGCCCACGACAGGATATAGGTATGAGGTGTAAAATTCTTTAGTCTGCTTGGATAATCACAAAGTGAAACCAGAATTAACCAGACCAAATGTAAACAGTGTCTGAAAAAAATAAACCTTAGTTTGGACCTTAGTCCAGACTTTTAGGTGTGTCAGTACCCCAAAATAACCTTTTATTGTACACTTTTTAATGAGAAGAGGAAACAGGGAGAGAGAGTTTGGGAATGTCAGGCAGCAAAGGGCCACAGGCGGGAGTCAAACCCATAGTCGGACTCACAGCCACAGTACACTACAACTGAGCTTCTTGCACACTTGAGTAAACCTTGCTTTTCAGTAGTTATTAAGACTTCTGAGTCTCCATTATGGCAAAAAAAAGTAATCTGGATTGTTTGAATAGTGGGAAACCTCTGCTGTACCCTTAGCCAATGAAATCTCTCTCCATGATTTCCAGGCAGCTCCTCAGTTTAAAAAATAGTTTAATGTGACAGCTTGAAACAACCAACTCAGCAGTTAGGAAACACAGTTATGCAAATAAGTGGAGCCAGTCTGTAATTGATGGTCCTAATGGATTGAAGTCTGAAAGGAAAATACCAGAATGTATGGTCTAAACCATATCTTAACACCTCACTATCCTCCTGCAGCATCCGCTTTTCACGAAACTGACAGCACGTCCATACCCTAATGGGGTTTATAGGCTTTGTGCAAGCATATAGTTTCTGTAATGTTTTGTCATAATATTTGTATTTTGTATGTATATATATTATGTGTGCATTACCAGGTAGCAGCTGTGCTGACTCAGAGGAGCGCCTTATGAACATGTTGCTTGGAAAGAATCGCTACAATCCGCTCATCCGCCCGGCTGTCAACAGGACGGAGAGAGTCACGGTGAAGCTGCAAGTGTCTCTGGCTCAGCTCATCAGTGTGGTAAGGCACCAAATACTCCTGCCCACCATGAAGCCGTGGTGTATTTATTTATCTGTGTGTGTAAAGACGAGAATATTTGTCGGGGAGACAAACAATGAGACAGGGAAAGAAAGACAGAGTGAAAGAAAAAGGATGATAGAAAAGTCAGAGCAAGGGCCACAAAGCTTTGAGAAAGCAGTTAATTACAAACCAGCCTGCGCAGAGAGGCCGTAGCTCTAAACGGATGGATGAAGTGGAGGATAGATCTGGTCAGCTGTGATCTCTGCCTCTGTCATGTCCAGATTGAAACTTCAGCACATTGGATTAAAAGGGGCCATAAAGCTGTTTTAGCCACAGCGATAGAGGCTCTCCTCTGATTTACAGTGGAGGCTCCTCCCAGCTGCAGACCAAGGCTGCAAGGCTCATTCACAGCCTCACTTTATGAGTATGCATTGTACCCTTTTGGGGTAATTGGCATTTGGTATCATTTTAATGGAAGTGCATGTCATAATGTCACCAACAAACATGTTAATAAGCACTTTGAGAAGGATTATCATACCAGAATGAATATGACAGTAAGCAAATAGGTTCATCTGATGTTATTTAGTGTCAGAAAAATAGGCTTCAGGTCTTGATAACCTTTGCTTTGCAATGAAAGTTGCAGGAGCCAAAAAAAACAACAAAAAACAACAAAAAACAATGCTGACACTGTCCACTCAAGGATGTAATTCATTCTGTGTGTAAAACCTTCTTGTGTACTTGCTACACCAACAGAGATGACCTCCTTCTCTTTGTCCTGACATGTTCAACAACTTTGAAACAGCTTTATCATCTGTATTATGTAGGAAGATAGGATTATAGGTAGTTGAGGCTACATGATTATGTAACAGACCATGAATAAGGGCAGATTAAGTTTTTCTTTCTAGGAAAATGTTATTCTGTCAGATGTGAAGCTAAATGAATTTTAAAGGGGATGTTATCATATTATCACACTATAGACCACTCATGACCCACTTGCTCAAAACAATCCACAGACCTTGTTGTGAGCAATTTTATGTTGGAACTTCTTTATTTTTGCAGTAGAATCTACCGGAACTACTTTCTTTCCCATAGAAAGAAAATAGTTAGTAGATAAAACTGCTCACAACAAAACCTGTGGATTATCTTGAGTAATCAAGTTAGGGTTTTTTGAAAGAGTCACTGGTTTTGAACTTTTCAAACATTTTTTGGTGCTTGGAGAAACACAGGACTAATGCCATTTAATTCCATTATATTGGAGAGAAAGCAGACATCTCTATAGCAGGTATTTCCAAAACTTTGACACCAAAATAAGATCTATATGGATAAATGACACTACAGGCCAGGGGGAAAATACATATTTTTGATTATGGGGTGAATTGTCCCTTTATGTTTAGATTGGTCTGCTCAAGTTTACATTAGTAACCATTTAAACCGTCTATCCATCGTAGTATGTTAGCCAGATAAAAAAGAAGCAGGAAGAGATTTTAATTTCGGTCATTTTATCTGTGGATATAGCAGTGGAAACACTACTGCTTTTGTCCACAGAGGCCTTCAAAATCTCAACACAATATTGAGGTTCCTTGTAGTACCTTTAATAAAACTACACAGCTGTTCACTTACTTTAAGCCCATTTTAATTGTTTATCCATTACTTTTAGCTAACTCCATCAATTTTAGCTATTTCAACCACACTTTAGCTAGCAATGTCTACCATTTATTGGTCACTTTTAGCTTTATTTTTTCTTTAATTATCTCAGTTACTCTACTTGCTTGTTTGTTAACTTGTTTTCATGCATTTTCATTTGCAAAAGTGGGAAGGTTTTACATATGATGATAGATAGATAGATTAGTGGTAGCTATGTATTGTGGAGTAAGCTTATCTGTATTGTAATACAGATAAGGTCACTGTAAATATAGGATCACTATCATGCCAATGTGTAGTATTATTTGTCATTTTTTCCCTTCACACAAATATTTTGTACTTAATTTAGTCGTAGTAAAATACTCCACAATCTTTCCATGCCCCCATGTCCTGAATAATCCAGGACTTAAATCAGTGTTCTGGGTGAGCTATAATATACAGTTATAAACGAGTCCCACTCCATGCTGGACTCTCTGACAGCACTGGCCAGCTCCTTCAGTGACGGACTGCTTCACCCAAAGTGTGTTAAGGAGAGATATCACAGGTTCTTTCTCCCTGCAGCTGTCAGACTTTACAACCAGCACTGCTCCTAGTAGATCACACACGCCAAAACAAAGTGACTGGAATATTAATGTAAACCAATGAACAATATCAATATTCCACTCAGGAAAATATCAAAGTATACCACACTGTGTAATATTTGCACTCAGGTGCAATATTATTTCATACCAAATTGAGCAATATCTACATTTCAAAACTATATGCAACTGACCTTTCCCTAAGCCCCGCCCTCCTCAGTTACTGTTGCTAAGCCTGCCAAACTTTCGATTCTCGCGCTGCATTTATACGGTTTACGGTGATAATGCTGGCAGATGCAACGTCAAAATTTGGAGTAGTTGTTGAAACACAAGTCTTTGAATCCTTAGAGATGAATACAAAAGCAGCTTCTCATTTCTAGCTGATGACGTTGGATTTTGATGACGAAATAATAACTCACAAGAAGATTTTAGTGTAGCTGGCTGATGTAAGCTACTGCGAACCCCTTGAGTCGGCCAACGAGTCCATTTTAATGTTTCCATCTGACACGTTTTAAAACAAGAACACTGTGAAAGTGTGAATGTAAAGTTACCCGACAGCTGCGCACATGGTGTAAGATTAATGCTAAAAGACTGAGGCTAAAGCTAGCTTATGTCTCAGCAAACATCGGTCAGATGGTGAAATACAGCATATACATATATATATATATATATATATATATATAT